>JANSVA010432085.1:0-18948 GCA_025504915.1 Erythroxylum reticulatum | reverse complement strand
GCTAAATGTGAAATGGAGGAATATATTAGGAAATAATACCCCTACCTTCCTAATCAATTAAAAAGAATTTCAAGGATGAAATTCATTCAGAAGGGGAGAAATGTAACATCTCGATCCCATACTAATGGTTAGAGTCCTAAATTTCAGTAATTGAGAAAATGACAATGAGAGATTAGAAATGCATTTTTCACGCTCATGCATAAAATGTCATATACATACACATGAATAGTGAAATTTTGCACATAAAAAAAATTCTACATGCATTCATGGATAATTCTGGGTATAACTGGATTGAGTTGTGTTATAACTGGATTGAGTTGTGTTATTTTTGAAAATTTTGAAATCTATTATATTGAAATCTTATTGGTTAGTGGAATTGGTATATTTTTAATTTTTGGTGAATGTTGGGAAAAATTTTCTGAAAATATTAAGCATTATTGGACTAGGAAAAATGATGCTTAGCAAGTAAATTGATGAATGGAAATAGAAGTAAAAGTTTAATATTATTGAAGAAATTTCATTGATGACTTTAGAATTTTTGAGAAAATGTCATTAAAAAATTGGGGATAATTGGAGTGAAATTTGGAGTTTGATTGAACTATTTGTCTTGCCTTAAAAGTATCTTTTTCGTAGCCATCTTCTTCAGGTCTCCTTCCAATACACAGAGTTTTTCATCAAACATCTTCCAAGAGATTTCTTAACTCTTCCTTATCCCATACCACTTCCACACTACTATTTATTTCTTCTACCCCTAAGCAAAACTGAGACTGGTTAATTTATACAATGGTGTACATGAATTCCATAGAGATTAGGGCTTTGGGATAGTTGAAGATCTTGGAACTTTTATCAAGTAAGTATTGGATAAATCCTTTAGAGTTGTGGATTTATTAAATAAATTTGATGAAATTTCTGTCATTTGCATGAACATAGCGTTTACGAACATCTTCATGAACACTGTGTAAATAGGGAAAATATGAATATAATGTTATTTAGTATTTGATGGACTATTAGTTCTCAGGTGATGTAGAAATGATTTTTGGAGTTTGAAAATAAAACTGAAATGGTGCATGGGATTAGTGTAGAAAATTATATATAAAAAGGTGATATGCAAATATATGCTCTGTTTTCTATTTTTCACTGTGCATGTTTATATATATATGTGTGTGTGTGTAGATGTGAGTAGGTGAGTGCTCTAGAGATGATCAAGAAAATGATTCTTGAGTTGAAGAGTAATTGTAAAATGATGGTTTGGGATAGAAATGTGTGTATAAATGATAGTTAGAGAAAGGGAATTAAGAAAATACAGAGAATGAAAATATAGGAAAATATATAGAATGGTGAAATGCAGAGTTGAAGAACTGATATTTGACTTTTTGATGATTATGAGGATTTTGACTAAACTTGCATATTTGGCAGTAGAGTGGATTTGTGGTAAATGAGTTGAATGAAATGGAGTAGAAAGACTATAAATAAAAATTGAAGTGATGAATTAATGATGAAAAACATGTGAGAGAAGCTTACTGGAAATGAAGCATGAAAATAAGATAAGAGAAGAAAAATCTAGTTCTAAATTTCTATGATTTAACTGTATTGATTTAGGTAGATTTTGACCTAGTTGTCTTCTAGCAAGTTGTAACTTATCTTTCTATCTTTCCAACGATATATAGTATGAAATTGTTGGATATCGGAGTCAAAAGTTATGGTCCTTATAAGTGGAGATACTTAGGAGTATAGAGCATATCATCTGGTGATGACGTGTCATCTGGTGAGGACGGATTGTCTGTTGAGGACGTTTTGTCTAGTGAGGACGTATCGTCTAGTGAGGATGCTTTGTCTAATGAGGACGTATCGTCTGGTAACGTCATATCGTCTTGTGCACTGTTCATCTGATCCTATCATCTGGTCACATTTTTTATCCTCCAGATGATAGAATTTGTATTCAAGGTCTTCATAAAAGATGTATATATTAAACTCCTCTTTCGAACCATTTAAGAATGACCTTGATCTGATACTACTATAGCAAGTTATGCCTTTTGTCCCGAAATAGGGTCAATATGGTTTAAGACAGAACCTTGTTTGATTTCCTTCAACCATAACGTTGCCATCCGACTTCCAAATGACCAGATTTTTTAACCAATGGATTCATAACATATTTCTATCTCTTTAAATGAAAATTTATACATTTTTTTGTTAATCTGAAAAAGATTGATTGAATCAAAGTAAACGTATCAGTTGGAAGAGCAGGACTAGGATTATTTTCTGAACATGCTTCAATATTTTGATTATATTTGGATCTGTGGATTCCAAATGAGCAAATTTTTTATTTAGAGTAAACTAAAGAAATAGGGCTACAAATCCTATAAAGAAATCGATTTGTGATTCAGTCTCTAAGATGTTCAAATTCTAGATGGAATTTGTGTATAGTATACTGTTTTGGATAAGAGTAGTATGAAAATGTTTGAGGCATAAACCTAAGTATAAATTATACTTAGATGGGATTTGATATGAGAATGATTTTGTTTCAAAATTGATGGAAAGATTCCCGGGATTGCCATTAATATGCATTGTACATATTTCATTTCATAAATGTGCATTATTAAATGCTTATGATTGTATAAATTGTGATATATGTGTATGTTGTTTGATATAGAGAAGCAACTGAAACGTCAACCACTAGACGTTGTCAGAACTTCCAAGCACTAGCTTTGATAGTAGCTTGTGAGTAGACCGAGATGGTCTCACTTCATTGTTTATTTGTTTTAAATTTTGTATTAATTGACTACTGAATGATTATATGAATGTGATTGATTGTGTTGGCTTCCGGATAAAAGGTCTGATGAAGGTGATGTATGAATGAAATATTGAAGTACTCCTTATATGTGAGTTTGATGAAATACGTGATACATGACTTGGTTGATAAATTCTTGACTTAGTTCCGAAGAAAAATGTGATCATGCATATAAATGAAAAAGTAATACTCAACTCCAATGTTGAATGCCAGACTAAGGTCCGATGATATGTGAATGTGAGTGAATTGGAATATGCAAATGTAATTGATTCACTTCATTTCATGAATGCATGAAACATAATGGCAATTGTGACCTGAGGAGCCACCGATCAGAGCTTAAAGCTCAACGTGTGAAAAGAGCCTCGAGCTCATAAAGTGATTAAGAGCCTAAGGCTCACTATGTAAAATGAGCCCTGTATCCCCATCAAATGAGGGACAGTTAGTAATGAGCTCGGTATCAAATGGATATGGGACAGTTTACGCACTTGGTTACAACAAAGTAACAAATGGAAAGTGGGTCTCAAATGCATTGAATGTGAAATGTTGTGAATGTGAATTATGTTTTATGTAACTGGGTGAGACATCAATGATGGTCATTCACTGAGTTCGCAAAACTCACCAAAAATTTACAAATATTTTTCAGGATCAGAGGAATACCCCATTAGGCAAACAGGAGTATCCCTACAGCATTTAATGAGGAATATAGGTGGGGATGAGTTCACGTTTACATTGTATTTCTTTATTTTCGTACTGAATTGTATTTTCCACAAATTTTGTATTAAGCAATGTCTTCTAAAATTATTGTACAATGTGTATGCGAATGTAATCATATTATATTAACATTATGATTGTGAGTGCTTTATTTTTGGAATGGGCCCTAGAGATTAACGAAATTATAATGATTTGAAAAATTTTATGGAATGAAATGGCCCTATTTGATGAATGATTTTTGCGTACTATGTTTTTGGTTTCAAAATTTTTTTTTACTAAGTTTTGACTGATTGAGTGTTCTAGCACGCTGCCCTCACGGGGCATGGACTCGAATATCACGCAGGATGTCAGGTACATGTCTTGTGGAAGTGGGGTGCTACACAAACCTTCTTCATTCCAGTATAGAGGCGATCGACATTTTCTACCGTACAGTGCCTCATATGGTGCGATTCCGACACTGCTATGATAATTGTTATTATATGAGAATTTAATTAGTGTTCTATATTGATCCCAAGCTCCCTGAAACTCCAATATACCTGCTCTAAGCATATCCTCAATAGTCTTGATAGTTCTCTTACTCTGTCCATCTATCTGAGGATGGAATGTAGTACTGAAATTCAGCTTTGTGCCTATAGCTGACTACAAACTCTTCTAAAATCTTAAAGTGAATTTGGGATCCTTGTCTAATACAATGGACACAGGAACCCCATGCAATCTCATAACCTCAGCCATATACCTTTAGGCCAATTGGTTTAGTATATAGTTCTCTGTATTGGTGTGAAATGGGGCGACTTAGTTAATTGGTCCACTGCAACCCATATCGCATCATTTTACATCAGAGTCTTAAACAATCCCATAATAAAATCCATAGTGATTCGTTTCCATTTCCACTCCAGAATAGAAAATGAATAAAGTTTTCAAACTGGAGCCTGGTGCTTAGTCTTAATCTACTGGCAAATTAAATTTTTAGCTACATAATCAGCTACTTGATTCTTCGTCCCTGGCCACCACAAATGTTGCTTTAATGTATCATAATTCTTGGTCGTGCGAGGACGCATAGCATTAGTAGCCATATGAGCTTCCTCTAAGATTTCCTTCTTCAGATCATTGACATTAGGCACACATAGTCTCTACTTTAGCCACAATGTTTCAACTCTCAATTCAAAGTTAGAATCTGAATTTATCTTATCTTTCTCAATCAGTTTCATCATCTTAGGATCATCACTCTGAACTCTTTTAATTTTTTCATGCAACATTGGTCTCAATTTTCATGTGGTGGCTATCAATGTTTCATTAAACTTGAGATTTAACTCCACATTCAAAGCTCTTAACTGAATCAGGCTTGGTAACCTCAATATTTGAATCTGAGCTACACTACTATGTGACTTTCTACTCAGTGCATCAACCACAATATTTGCTTTCCCTGGATGATACTCAATCGTGTAGTTATAATCTTTTAATCACTTAATCCATCTCCTCTGTCTTATGTTTAGCTCTTTTGGACTCAGCAGATATCTCAAACTCTTGTGATCAGTGTATATTTGAAATGTCTCACTATATAATTAATGTCTCTAAATCTTTAGAGCAAAGACTACTACTGTAAACTCTAAATCATGTATCGAATAATTCATCTCCTGGGACCTTAATAATTTCGATGCATAGGCTATCACCTTGCCATGTTGCATCAATACACACCCCAGTCCTTGATGTGATGCATCACTGTATACTACATATCCACCAAATCCTGATGGAATAGTTAACACCCGTACTATAGTCAACCGATGTTTTAATTCCTCAAAGCTTATCTAACACTCATCATTCCATTTGAATGTCACATTCTTCCTCAAAAGTTTAGTCGGAAGGGCTGAGATCAAAGAAAATCCCTTGACAAACCTCCTGTAATATCCATAAATTTGAGGAAACTCCAGATCTCTGATACATTCTTTGAAGTTTCCCATCTCATTACTGCCTCTATCTTCATAGCGTCTACTCGAATATTATAGGCAGTTACTATGTGACCCAAAAATACCACTTGATCCATCCAAAATTCACATTTACTAAATTTGGCATACAATTGTTTTTCTCTCATAATCTGCAAAATTATTCTCAGATGCTCAACATGTTCCTCACTGCTTTTCGAATACACCCAAATATCATCAATGAATACAATTGCAAACCGATCCATGTAGGGCTGAAACACCATATTCATCAATTCCATAAATGATGATGGGGCATTAGTCAACCCAAATGGCATTACTGAGATCTCAAAATGCCTATACCTACTCCTAAAAGAACTCTTTGGTACATTAACCTCTGCTTTCTTTAGCTGATAATACCTAGACCTCAAATCGAGCTTAGTGAACACCTAAGCTCCCTGCAATTGATAAAATAAGTCATCAATTCTAGGTCACAGGTACTTGTTCTTCACTGTAATCTAATTGAGTTGCCTATAATCAATGCACAACCTCAAAGTGCCATCTTTCTTCTTTACAAATAAAACTAGAACTCACAAATAAAACTGGAACTCTCCAAGGTGAAACACTGGGTCTAATAAATCCCTTCTCAAGTAGTTCCTGCAACTGAATCTTCAGCTCCTTTAATTCCACATGTGCCATCCTATATGGAGGAATGGATATAGGAGCAACATCTGGAACTAAGTCAATCGCGAACTCCATTTTCCGATCTGGAGGCAAACTAGGTTATTCAGTGAGAAACACATCCAGGAATTCCTTAACCACAAGAATATCATGTACATTCTGATCAACTCGAGTATAAATCATGTAGGCCAAATAAGCCTCACACCCACCATACATTAACTTCAAAGCACTCACAAATGAGATCAGTTTGGTTGGCACTGCTTGGCTAATACCTCTGAACACTGCTCTTGGTTGATTAGGAGACTCTAAAATTACTTCCTTCATATAGCAGTTCATAATGGCCCTATGAGCAATGAGTCAATCCATGCTTAGAATAATATCTATCTCCTTTAACTATAACATAATAAAGTCTACTTATAACTTTGCTTGATCAAATTGAATCAAACACTTTCTACAGACCTCGCCAATCACAGTGGTATTACCTATCGGCGTACTCACCTCTAATCCACGTCTCAATAACTCTTTATCACAATGCAATCTAGATTCCATATGCGGTGTGATAAATGAATATGTAGATCCAAGTTCTAGCAACACATAAATCTCAAAAGTAAATAGTGATAACACATCTGCAACGACGTCTGGAGACTCTTGAGCCTCTTGCCTTGTCATGGTATACACTCTGGCGTGATACTGTGGTTGATTGCTCCGCACCTCAGTCCTCCTAGTAATATTCCCAGAACTCATCTTACATCTGCCACAGCCTCTCTGTCCAGTCCTGTTAGCTCGACTCTGCTTCTGTTGCCATACTTCCTCTCCCACCATACTGTGCTCCAATCACAAAACAATCCCTGATCTGATGATCAACTGAGCTGCACTGAAGGCAGGCTCCTATCAACTTCTAGCATTCACCACTGTGCTTCTTCCCATAATTTTCACAAGTAGGCAACTGACCTGATACTATACCTCTATTATTCCCAGACTATACAAAACTACCTCTCTGTCTGAATCCTGACTTTCTAAATCCAGTTAGTGGCCTAAAAGCTCAGTTCTGAAACTTATTGAATCTTTTATAGAATCTCCCTGAGAATCACTATGCCTCTTCTGTCTCGACTCTGATCTGTGCTCGTTCTCAATATCTTTCAATAACTGTTCAATATAAATCGAGGCAGCTCATAATTCTATAAAATTACATAGATTAGAAATAGCTAACCTCATTCAAATGTCTATATTCAGGACATCTTCAAACCTCCTACACTTGTCTTCCTCAGTAGGAACCAAGGCAGTCGCATAACCCATTAATTCATTAAATTTCACTTTATACTCTGCTGCAGTCATATTGCACTGCTTCAAATCCATAAATTCTTCTTTCTATCCATTTAGATCTTGGGAATATAGTTTTCTTTGAAGACTCTCACGAAGTCTTCCCATCTCAAACTATAAGGCCTAATGGTACTACCTGGAATAGTAGAACCTCTCATCCGACTCACAGTCCATCTGATCAAGGACCCTCTCAGTTCTTTCTAGCCATCCCTTGGCCTCTGCAAGGTCTGTACTTTTGTAGAAGTCCACAACCCCCCACTTTCACAGTTTATCGTACCTCCTTTCTCTTCTCTCGAAAATCCTTGGAGGTATTGCCTCGGGGTCAAGGTATTAACGACTCTCTACTGGCTCTTTCTAATTCTAGGTCAGTTGACTCTCTACTGGCTCTTTCTAATTCTAGGTCAGTTGAGTTTTCCAATTGATTGCCTACGTCAGATAACCTATAACACACAATAACTTCAATTATCATATGAAGTTTTCACAACATTTCATGCCAAACATACTACATATCCCTATGGATGCCAACCATGCTTTGATACCACTAATTGTAACATCCCAATCCTGCCCGACGCATGCACTTACACCATACAGTCACTTGTGAACATGCCCAATAGAATTGGCATGTTACCTATATCACCTTCACTTTATAACATGGCGTCATGAACTAAATCATAAATCACACATTTCCTAAAATCCAAAATTTCCTCATTTTATATCATAAACCATAATGTACATTGTAGCTTTAAGTTCAACATCCATATTTATAGAAAACCATCCTATGAGCATAACAGTTCAGTCTATACATTACGCTACAAAGATGAGGAATAAAAAAAAGATATTAACAGATTATGTCTTCAACCCTAGCTGACCAACCTTTGAGCTATGTATGATCTCCAAAGTTACACAAAATTGCTTCAAGTAGTCTTAGAAGCTAGGTCGTCTTAGTCTACCGAACCTGAAATTATCAACGTTGCAATTTTGATGAGTTTTATAAACTCAGTAGAGTAACCATCCTTGGTGGTTCACTCATGTAATAAAACATAATCAATCATAAACATATTGTCATATAGTTCATATCAACTTGATTAGCATCAAGTTCTATCACAAACAAATTGCATTTCAATTAAACAATTCAATCAATCTATCACTTCATTATGCTTGAATAAATCACAATCATTGGTTTAATACCATGTATTCAAACATGTAACATTCTTACATCTTTGCAAATCATTCAATGAATTCAAATCATATTTGAATGCTATATGTGTGAGAGTCACATTTGTTTTTACATTGTTATGACTGTGTGTTTTTTTCTCAATTTCTCGTATCATCAAGTTCTTTCATACTATCCCTTATAGATTGTAGATACAGGGCTCATTGATCATAGTAAGCCTTAAGCTCTAACCACATATGTTTGAGCTTTAAGCTCTTTTCAGTAACAGTCTCAGTCATTAGCAACACCGGTCACAACTGACTTTATATTACATGTATTAAAATGAAATACATGGCACATTTTATTTAATACAGTCAATCAGTTTCATTCATATTATCTCAGTCAATACAGTTAGTCGTAAAATTCAGTCACTTTTAGTTGAGAATCATTTTGCCAGTCTCATTCACATACAAGTGGCACTTCCAATGATATTTACATGCATCAAATGCCTCGGACAAGCATTTTTCAGAGTTCAGTACATATTCATCATATATCAAATTCAATTCAGTAATATCAGATCAAATTAAAGTGAGACCATCTCAAGTTACTTACTATTGCTCCCTTAAACCTATTGCCTTGATGTTCCGACAATATCAGGATGTGGTCGCGCTACTTATGTCCTATATACATTGAAACGATTTCACATTACTGTACTACTTATGTAATTAAGTAAACACATGTATAATTGTATCATGTGTCATACATATGCAATGACAAAATTTGGGGTAAATTTCTGTAACAAATTGATGTACTCCAATAGTGCCAAAATTCACACACTCATTCACTATTCCAGCTTTTGCTGAAAACATCTTATTTGGGTCAACTTTTCATAATCAATAAGATCAAGAAATGATGTATTTTTGTAACACTTTCTTCTATACAATTGGTCCTTTGTGTCTTAAGTTTCTAATGACACGAAAATCATTCAATTTGGTTCATTATTCAACGAGTTATGCTCATAATATCAAAGATTGAGTAAATTTGCAATTTTTGCTAGAGCATGATCATACATTCAAGTTGTACAAATCATATCTCTCAATTCAAAGCTAAGAGAATAAGCTATAATGTTTGTGAAGACACCTTTGTCTGATTCGGCCTACATCAATACAGTTTATTCGATAACTACAGAATATGATTTCTGTCACTTGTAGTACTACAGCTTAAGCCAAGACTCACTTTCAATCTAAATTTCAAGACCCTTAAGGATAGAATTCAAATTCAATTTCTCTTAACATTTGTATCCAAGTAGTTTATTTTGAATTAAAAATCATATCATTTCGAGCTCTACGGATCAAGTTATAATCAAAATACCAAAGCATGTTCAATATAATATCTCTAGTTTATAATATTCTAGCAGACTTCCTCACTTTCATTCAATCAATCTTTTTCAAA
This sequence comes from Erythroxylum reticulatum, assembly GCA_025504915.1. NCBI lineage: Eukaryota > Viridiplantae > Streptophyta > Magnoliopsida > Malpighiales > Erythroxylaceae > Erythroxylum > Erythroxylum reticulatum. The sequence goes on along the minus strand of JANSVA010432085.1, from coordinate 8,927 downwards.
TCAGTTCAGATGGCTCTAAATTTTTACGGAGAGGAATGGTTCAATTATCAAGTCATTTAGAGGTCAGGAGACAAAGTTATAGCAAAAAGAGTCAGAATTATTCAGTATAAAAAAGCTTGATTATGCACTCCCACCTTCTATAGTAGAGTCACAGTTTTGCACTTTAATTCTTCAGATTTTTGCATAACGCTTCTCCTTCTTCTTCCTCTCTTCCACTTACTTTATCATTTCTAAATCATATATTATGCATTTCTATATCCAGTACAATCTCTAAACAAGTCAAATTCATATTTACACTTTAAACATCAAAAATCCGAAACTACACATACACTTTCTTTCTCTACTGTGGTTTTTTTTATATAACTTCTACACTTCCATATTTTTATGCACTATACAGATTTACATTCCCTCTCATTTCACCTTATACTTTCCATTTTAATGCTTTTCCCACATCACGGTATTAGCATAAACTTTTCCCTTAACACTAAACTCATTTAACATCATTTCTAAACATTCATGTAAGTACACGGTAAAACAACAGAGCGTCGTGAATAATCAATATTTTCTGCAATTATAACAACATCAATATCTCTATTCAAATCAAAATATCACAAGCTATTAATATAGTTTTTTCTATTTTCCCACATTAAAAAATTCAATTCCTCTTCTAAATCATTTAGCATATGCCTTCACCGAAACTCTACTGCTTAAACTTCTCATGTATGTATTCATCTCTAATAGTAGCCATCATTAAAATTACTTACACAATATCCAGAAAACTTAAACACAACTTACTCGATGTTTCAACAAAATTTCCAGTAGTAATAATGAAGAACAATTTTCGGTGGTGGATGTTCAAAAAAGAGAATTGGATAAACACCGAAAGAGCTAGAGCAGTGTTCTTCTCCTCTTTCTTTTCTTTAACTTACACGTGACACCCATGCATTAACCCATTTGTCATACATGTGAGGCTGCCATATGTCACACTCCTATTTGTCTACTTAAGAAAAAACACAAGTTTTCAGAAATTTCCTAAAATTCACCAAAAATTTTGAAATAATACAAAGTCTTTAAATAAATTTTTAATGTAGAGAAGTCTCAATTCACATTTTAATCAATCAATGATACCCGAAAAATGTCAATGAAAGCGGGTATAATTATTTTATTGTATCAAAAATAAATATTCATATGTGTGTGAATATAAAATGATGCATGAGCATGCAATGTACTTCTAATTTCTCATAGTATACTCAATTCACTATTTTGGGTCTAGCCCCAAACATAGAAGTATCGCCTTGGCAAGGAGTGCTAAGGTTTGGTAAAAAGGGCAAGTTAAATCCTAGATACATTGGTCCTTATGAGATCATTAAGAGAGATGAACTATTGGCTTATAAGTTAGCTTTACCGGATGAGATGTCTCAGATTCACAATGTGTTCTATGTTAGGAAATATCGATTTGATCCTACTTATGTGTTACAGGTTCAGGAAGTTGAAATTGTAAGTTATCTGAGTTATGTTGAAGAATCGATAAAGATAATTGGTTATCAGAATAAACAGTTAAGGAACCAAGTAATTACATTGGTGAAAGTTCTTTGAAAGAATCATTCAAGTGAGAAAGGCATATGGGAGATCAGCACCCCTACCTATTTGACCATTTAGGTAAGAATTTTGAGGACAAAAATTCTTAAGGGGGGAGAATTGCGATATTTTATTTTCCAGTATATACTATAGGTTTAACCCTATATTAAGTATTGCATATACATGCATAATATTATCATTCATATATGAATTTATATTTTAACACATTAGAAAGATAGAATATGCACTCAATTGACTTATTTCGGGTATGAAAGAAGTTAAGCGAACATGATGTGAATTATGATTTGGTATATCTTAAATTTTGGTATATTTGGATTTCAATTAGTAAATTGGGATTAAATGTTATTGATTGAGAGATTAATGAACTAAATGTACATTTGATCTAGAAAAAAATCCAAGTAGTAAGAAAAATTGATATATGGGAATTAGGATGATTAAGCCTAAAATTAAGTGACATTTGGCACAGATAAATTGGTGACAAATGGACTAGTAATTAATTAACATATAGAAAAATTATTGTATGACATGTGGACTAATTATAATGAGACATATGGACTGATTAACTGTTGAAATATGGCAATTTATTGTGTGGATTAATGGAAGCATATGAAATGGGTAAGTGGATTCCATGTCTTAAGACATATGTCTTTGAAAATTGGTGACACCTAGCATTTTGATGAGGCAAATTCTCGAAGCAACGTTTCTGATGTTTCCCTCACCTCTCTCCACCGAAAATTGCTTCAAACTTTACTCTATATTCTATTTTTTACTCTAGATAGGTTGGTACACGAAATTCACACCTCAACCTCTCATAAAATAACCGAGAAACTAGTTGTTTGTTATCTTGTGTTTTTACTAAAACTATCTAATCTTCACCATGAGTTTGTGATGAATTTTGCTTGCTTGGAGGACCAGTATAATTTGGAGTTTCAATCTAAATTGTTAGCCTAATAAGTAAGTAGTAATATGATCTTTATTTCATGCTTAGTATTATGTGAATCATGCTTTAATTGGACTGAAATGAATGTAATAGTTTCTGATTTGATTTTTTTATGCATAAAAGACAATAAATTGTAAGCTATCAATTAAATCATTTTTGAACTAGAATTAGAGATGTTACTGATGGGAATTGGAGTATGATTCAGGCCTAATAGAGGTATAATTGATGAACTATAAAGAGGTTGTTTTAATTTTGGTATAAAGTGTTAAAAGAATATGGAAAAGTAAAAGAAGAATTGTTGGAATATGTTAGCTGTAGTGTTTTCACTAAACATGCATTGCTATTTTAGCCATAACTTGATCTGTAGACATCCAAACGGGATGATTTTAAGTTTATTTAAATTAGATACATATGGATATATTTTTTGTCCTACAATAAAAATTTAATTCTATCTCTAAGAGTTTCAAATTTTGGATTGAAATTAAGTTTTTAGATTTTGTCACTGTTTGAGAACATTTTGTAGTATTTTAGGTATAACTACAGGAATAATGAATCAAATTGTATGAATTTTAGTTCATTAGAAACTTAAGACATATGAGAACATTTTTTTAGAAGAATGTATTGCCTAGATACTTCATTTCCTTTATCAAACTATCCATGAAAAATTGACCCAAAAATCTATTTTGAGAAAAAGTGGAATGATGCTTAAATAAGGGGTAGTGCATGATCGTGACAGAAAGGGAACAATAGGGGATTGCATGATCATGCACAAGCACGATTGTGTGAGAGAGGAAACGTTAGGAAGTGCACGATCGTATACAAGCATGATTGTGACAGTGAAGGTGTACTATTGTTTGGAAGTTTTAAACACCCTTTACTCTTTTGACCATGACTTCTTCTCTGGACCTTCAATTGACTTGAAATTTGAACCACAAGCTTCTCACACATTTCCCTTCCTCTCTACAAAAATTTATTATCATCTGAATTCACTAGGAAAGTATTAGTAAATGATTGGTTGATGATGTTAAATAATCAAGTGTATTGAGCTATAAACCTTAATGTATGATTGAGTGATGAACTTAGAAAAAATTTGTATTATTGAGGTGTAAATCTATGTTCAATTTAGACCTATATAAGTTTTGAGGTATGCACGAAATATGACATATGTATATATGTACACAAATGAATAAGTATTTGATTGATCGACTTTGTAATGTGAATTATGTGTGAATTGTATGATTTTAGATGCTCAAGTCAGACACCATTCAGACATTGCCGGACCATCCAAGTAATAGTATAAATTGGAGAGTATTGTGAGTCAACCTAGATGATCTTCCTAGGATTGATTTATTCTGTTTATGATTTGTATGTGAATTCTGGACTTTAATAATCTGAGGAGTTTGATATTTGAGAATGTATTGGAAGTGCTATGTTTGCATCTGAAATTTGGATGATCTCTATACTGAATTTTGAAAGATTTTAGAATACTCAATGAAAGTTAAATGCCAGATTAAAGTCCGATGAATACAAGATTCTATCTGTGCATCTAAGTGAATGCTATTCATGACATTTTCTGTTATTTGATGCATTTCATAAAATGCATGTTCAGATAAAGGCATTGCGATTAGAGTAGCTAGTTTGAAAGAGCTTTGCTTCGTGATTTCTGTATCTGACTGAGCCCAATGGGCCAATATCTACATCTGTATCTGAAAGGCGCTCTATCATAAAAAATAATAACGAATCTGAAGTCTCGTATGCATCTGTATTTGTATATTTATGATTATAAAATATATGATTATAAAACTATTTCTGAAATTGTGATGATAAAGTGATGTGCCATGATAATGTGATTGATTGGGTTATACATGTTCTGAAAGAATAGATATGAATGTGTGATATTTGTGTATTTGACCTGAGTAAGATCATCAATGATGGTTCATTTATTGAGTTTGTAAAACTCATCAAAATTGTAACGTGACTTTTCAGGTACGAGACAAGAGACCTAGTTCCTAAGATTTTCTAGAGGAACATTTTGGATTAAGATATGACTCAAAGGTCTATCAGCTACATTAGAGGAGTTACATATTATATTTTGTAGTTTCTTTGTCATATAGAACTTTTGTACAAAAAATTGTAAATGTTTGTTTCAATGACTACAATGTAAACTTTTGTCAATGAATGAAATGAAGTGTTGAGGTTTTAAGTATTGTATATTCTTTATGATGCCATTTAAGAGAATATGTTTGCCCTAGCATACCATTGTCATAGGATATGTTCTTAAATGTCCTTTGGATGTTCATCTATAACTCTATGGTTGTGGGATATTACACTAACCCTTAAAACACTTAAAAAGCAAATAATTAACAAACTAACACAATTCTATCCTAAACACATATTAAATGATCGAATTAACGACTAGACATATATCAACTATAACCTAAAATATGATGTAATTTACACTTATCATATAGCTATTAATTTAATCATTTAGTATCTTTTTAGGTTAAAATTGTGTTAGTTTGTTAATTATTTAAGTGTTTTATGGGTTAGTACAAGTCTTTGAGCTTAAATATTATGTTTTTGAGGTATCTTGATGTGTTTGCTAGTGTTTCAAGGTCAGCATCAAAGAATGGAGAAGTTTCAGAGACATTTGTGTTTAAACAAAGGCCCACAATCAGAGCACAACAGGCCACGATCGCGGCAAAAACATCAGAGTTGGCCCACGGTTATGGCCCATAGTTGTGGCCTACATGCCACGATCATGACAGAAGGCTTAGATGTGGCCCACGATCATGACTTACGTTGGGCAAACATATAGACACTAGAAAATGTGAAGTTTCGGGGGATTTTTTAGACCTTTTAGACCCCGAAAAATTATAGAGTTGCTTAAACACAAGGGAATATAAAAAGAACAAGAAAAAAGGTAGAGAGGGAGTGTTTGCATCATCCAGGTTGAGAAACCCTAAAGGAATTCATCGAGAGATTGAGGAAAAGAAGAAGGAAGAGAGAAGAGGAGAAGAAATTGACTCGATGTACTTCCTGGATCAGGAGGTTTCCAAACATTACTACCTTATTTCTTGTCTATTTTCTGTTTTATCGTTGTATAGAATTGGATCAAATAGTGATAATAGGATCTAGAAAGTTGAGGATGTTCTAACCTCACCTTCAGAGTTTTATTTTTAAATTAATGAAAGTATATTTTTTATATGTTATTTGGATTTGTTGTGGTTTGATTTTGCAATTTCATAATTTGGTAATAAACTAAGAGGGTGAATCAAATGAAAAATGATTAAATTGGACTAATAAGAGTTAGGTGATTTAATAGAACAAGAATTGAATCAGATTGAGAAATTGTGCAAAGACAGATCTTACATAAGTTTTTGATAGTTTATTAGAAATCTTCAGAACTAATTAGGGTTTTGGCTAAGTTGTAAATTAAGAGTTTACAACTCCTATAATCTAATTAGGGTTTATGATTTAGGGGTAATGGTTATAACTCGAGAGAGAGTAATCAACCCTAGGATAGTCTAAATTCAACAGTCCGATAATTCATAATCAATTAGGTTAGCATTAAGGATAGGTAAAACCCCCTTTCTCTTAACTGGCAATTTCTTTTGGCTGATTCTTGGTGTATTGTAATTGCTTAATAATTAGTGTATTCATATTTGATTCTTAATCTGATTGATTGAATCGAAATCTTGTTTTTAGTTTTGTTGTATCTTGAATTTTTGCTTTTGTTTCTAGCCTTAGATTTTAGGATTAAATTAACTCCCTCTTCGTAGGATTGATACCTTTAGTACTATGCTAACAAATTGTGCGTTTGTTGATTATTAAGGGTTTAATATTTAAACTTACATATAACAAACACCCGATTAATTTTTTGGAGCCGTTGCCAGGGAGGCGATTAGTTTAATTCTTTAGTTTAAAGCATTTTAGTTAATTTTCAATTTATGTTCTTTCTTTTTGTTTCTAAAATTGTGCTCTTACATGAACACAAGAGTCACAAGAAGTTTGAGTCGTGCAGTTAAAACCTTAAAGTTAGACATCACTTGATTAGAATGATCAATTAGGAAAGCTCAACGTGAAGATGGCCTAGGAATTTCAACAAGATTTGGATCATGGAGCGAACCAAGGATGTCAATGCGAATAATCAAAGAGTAGCTAGGCCACCTGTACAAGTAGGCTCTTTCAAAATTAGACCAACCCTCCTAAACATGCCTCAATAGAATGTAGACTTTTATGCACTAACGAATGAAGATCCTAATGCATATATAGTAAATTTCCTTAAAATCTGGATACCTTTCGGTACCATTAGATGTCGGAGGATGTGGTAAGAATTAGGCTCTTTCCTTTTATCCTAAGATATAGAGCAAAGGCCTAGTACCATTCTCTCAACCCAGTGAATGCCATAACTTGGGATCAACTAGTTTGTGCCTTTTTAGACAAACGCTTTCCCCTTACCAAGACCAAGAAGATTACCAACTTCCAGTAAAGTGACAGGGAATCGATCTATAAAGTATGGGAAAGATACAAGGATTTATAACAAAAACGCCCAGACCATAACTTACAAAAGGAATTCTTGTTGTAAACATTCTATAATGGAGTAACCCACATATGAGAGGCACGATTGATGTAGCTTTAGGAGGATCACTGATGAGAAAGATGGTAGATGATGCAGAAGAGTTAATAGAGGAGATGGCAAGTAATAGCTACCTGTGTGCAAACGAGCGGAGTAAACAACCCACCACCTTCCGAGAATAAAAAGGAATTGTAGCCGTTGATCAAATGACAGAGACGCAGGAAAAAATTGACAACTTAACTTGATAAATCAATGACATGAAGGCTTAGTCCTCAGCTTCAGTAAAAGCCGTGCAACTATAGTGTGAACTCTATAAATAGATGGACTATGATATGGTTGATTGTTTCTTGATGAAGGAAAATGATTCGAAGGAAGTTAAATATATGGGAGCTCAATATAGCCAAGGAGGGGGAAACAATCCCTACTCCAACAAATACAACCTCAGGTGAAAGAATCACCCTAAATTTTTATGGATGAACAATGCTGGAGGACAGTTCAGACCTCAAGGACAATTAGGCTTCTAACAAGATAAATCGAGCTTAATGGAATCCAAGTTGGATAGGATTTTAAAAAAAAAAGGGAGGTATAGAGGATGTACGTAGGAGGCTTGAAAGCAAGTTCTAGCAAGTGACTAAAAACCACGCCTCTTCAATACACAATCTAGAGGTCCAAGTAGGTCAACTAGTAGAGGCAATTTCTACTCGGAAAGTGGGAACACTTCCAAGCAATACCAAATCTAACCTAAAGGAACGGATCATGGCTATTACTCAAACCCATGAAAAGAAACTTAAACATAAGAATGAAGATGGAAACAATGGAGAGGGATAAGCAATTATGAAATTCCTTCCAAGTGAGCTTGTAAATTAAGCCAATCAAGAAACCTGAACTTGAAATTTCATACCCTATTTTAGCTCAGCGGAAGTCATATTTAACTAAGGCGACAAGGAATTCTAAGAAGGATGAATTAAACAATGTTAAGGACATAACAGAACAAATATAAACGAGACTCACATTAAGGGAATTGATTGAGCCCATGTTTATCTTATAAATTGGCAACACTTTCATAGTTTTTAATATACTTTTTGACTATTAATTCTTGATTTTATGTTTAAATTAGTCCTTGAGTGTGTGCTTATATTTTATGCAATTTAATAGTAAAAATTGTTACAAATTGACATTAGTGTATTATAAAATTTCTAAGGACAATTGATATTGCAAATTACTATTATTGATTGTAGGAGCCTCAAAGGAAAAGGAGTCAATAGGCTAAAATGGAGTCAACATGAGGACATGAGCTTCAGGATGTTCACCGCGGAAAACCAGACCTATCGCCATGGTGCAACATGGAGGAAAAGCTCGCCGCAGCATAAATTGATTATTTCACTGTGGCGAAGGATCCAGCAAGCGTACGCTGCGGCGCAACATTCCTGTCGCTGCGGCGAATTGTCAAAAACCTGAACTAAATTGGAAACTTCTCTCACTGTTTCGACCAGACCCGTGACCCAACATTTAAATTCATGCCAAATTAGGCCATGACAGACAGACAGACGGGGAGAGAGCCAACACCCACGAGAATTCATTCCTCTCATTCTCGAATTGCATCCATCAACTCCGACTACCTTCACTGTCATCTTCACCATCTATTGCTGCTGCTGCCATAGGTGACATTGGAGCTCTTGCAGTTGTGAGGATTTTCAATGCTATGCTTAGCTAGAAAATCGATTTCCTCTTAAAGATGTAGCGATGGCTTGAGTTCGATGGGCTTCAAAGGGGAGTTATTTTACATTGTCAAGTTTAACTACATAGTTG
>JANSVA010432031.1:0-18957 GCA_025504915.1 Erythroxylum reticulatum | reverse complement strand
TATCCTATGGACTTTATCATATACATCTAAACATGTACAAGATAAAGAATGCCTTTAAATAATTTGTCACTAAATTAGAACCAAAGTGATTGGCTGTAGGATATAAACCTACAATTTTTTCATTCTCAGTAGAATTTTCTATTTATGAATTGAAACTCATATTAAATTGTGGATATAATTTGTCTATATTTCATTTCCGTCTTCAATTGTAATTTATCCAAGTAAATTGAAATTTGTCAATTTGATTATTGATGATATTTGTCAATTACAATTTTAGGTATAATTTGAATTCAAATTGAAATTTATCTAAGTAATTTATCTCTCTTTGATTTTTCAAATGTCATAGATAATAACTTTTATCCCTTAATTCCTTCTTCAATTATAATTTATCTCTCTTTCATTTATTAGGTTATAATTAGCATTTTTTGATTTATGGATTTGGTTGATCATGTACATATAAATTTAACTTTGTAGATTATTGATGAAATCTGGTTTCAATATTTATATGTTAATCTCTATTCTCTTTGGTGAAAAATATATTAGTGTTAATTTTGATATGTTAGAATTAATTGAAAATTTGAAGATAGATTCCGAGTGTGATAGCTTTTATTATAAAAGTTTGTTCTTTGTTTATTATTTTAATATAGGATATTAAATTTTGTTCTTTTTTTCCCTTTATCATAGATATATAATACTGTTAATATATCCTTATGATATATGGTCGAGTTATTGATGTTTTATTACCCTACATGTTTCTTCCATTTCCATACATATGCTTTTGTTCTTTTTTTTTGTCCAATTGTGTTATATTTATTTCATATGATGTTTCCTAAAAGACATGTGTTTGGAAGTGAAAAAGGAAAAAAAAAGAGTAAAATAATTAATAGGATCTCAAAAATAAGCTACTAACAAATTTGTTAAAAGAGTGACCTCCTCTAAGTCCTAAAGAATTAGGTCAAGGTAGTTTTGAATATCCTAATGAAAATTTAAGAGATGGGATTCATATTCATGCTATGTTACTAATATTAGTGAGTACAATTATTCATCAAATGCATCTAATTTAGAAAATTTAAAGGTCAATGAGCAGTCAATCCCTCTATTGGATATTTATGATCCTAGAATTGAGATATCTTAACAATAAAGTAAGAGACATTTGAATTGAAGATGGGCCTAAAAGGGAATTGAATTTTGTGTTTTCTTTAGACAATACATATTTACATATTGTTGATTCATTATAGCCCTTCTTTTTACTTTGTACCAAGCTTATAAAATGTTTGGAGTGACCATAAATAGAACCAATCTTATATATAGAAAGAGGATATAAAGGTGGTAAATGGATGATTCATCTATGTTTAGTCTTGTGCATTCCTAAATAGTTATGTTAATTCTTAAAAACTTTTAATTAGGAGGCTTTTATAGAGAAACTTGAGATTTCTATTTTCATGGATTTTTAAATTTCAATTCCTTTTTTTTAGAAAAGTTATTTTTCTGTATATATTGTCCCTATAGACAATTTGAGGGTTATATTCTGATGGCTTTTTAAAGTTAAATTTTTTATGTTTTAGAAATTCCATTTTCTATGTCTAATGTCCTGTAAATAGGGAACAATGCTTCTACTTCTTTTATAATTAGTTTTTTATAAGACTAATTATATAATAAATAATGAACACATTTTGAATATATTTTTTATCTTATAAATTTCTATCAAAAATTTGTTAAACTTTCTTTTTCTCTTATATCTCAATTTATTACCCAACTTATTAAATTATACTTTTCTTCCAAAATACAAAAAAGTACATCAAAACTTTAAAGTTTAAATTTTACTAACTCCCAATTATTAAAAAATTATTTCTCTCAATATTATAAAGATTTTCTTAAAAATATATTAAAATGAATCTTTTAAAATATTATTAAAAATTGTAATAAAGGATCGAATCAATATTTGATTGCAGTTAGAATATAAAATAGATCTTTTTTCTATTAAAATTTTTCGCATTCTAATACTATAATTTTTTTCTTAGAATTATATATAATTTATATGAATTAAGTGTCCTTTATTTTTATCAAATAATAAAATCATTGACCAAATATGGGTTTGGGGAAGATAATTTAATAGGTAAGTAGGTAACTAAGTTAAAATAACTTCATTTGATTTTATAAATCAAATTGTTTAAGTTTTCTCTTTCACTATATTAACTATAAATTGCTCACATAACTACAAAATTGCAACTACTTTTTCATGAATTAAAAATATTTTTATTGTTTGATAACTAATAAATAATATTTAGCATATTGAGCTTAAAAATACATAAAATATTGAGCTTAAAAATATGTAAAGACTCTTCTCATGGCATATTATCATATTCCAATCTAGAAATTTTGATAAATATGTTATTAACTAAATCATATTTAGAAACAAAGTTTAACTTTCTAAGCACCATCCCTCAATTTATAATTTTCAAATTCGAATACATTAGACTTTAACTCGACCTAATCCATTATGTCCATGTTTAACTATTATACTACAACACAAACAATTAAACTATAATCAAATTAACAAATGTCACATTTAAAGAGAAAAGGGGAATATGGTAAATCCAAATGTAACAATGATAAGAAATTCATTATATCGATCAAATGGAAGTAATATAGGAAGAAGATAAACAAAACTAAATATGAATCAACTAATTATATTATTTACATCTAAGATAAGAAGAAATACTTTTTTGTTACTATGAAAAAGAAAGATAATAGATAATAACAACCTTGTCAATCTCCCAAAAATTCTACCTTACAAAACCCTATCAACATATTTGTAGCTTAAAGTTGTATATAAGAAGTTTACGTATAATAAAACTTTATTTCTACATAAGCCTAAATTAACTAAAACTTTATTTTCACATATGCCTAATGATATTAAAACTATATCTATATGCATTCTTAGAAACCTTGTCACAAGTCTAGCGCCTATCCCAAATTTATCATGGATGGTAGTTTATATCTAACTTAGAAATCTCTTTGACCTATAGAAGACTAATAATATTACTCTATCATGATCCGACACCAGATAGCTTATAAAATTTCACCATTCACCAAAAATTCAAGGTATATCTTACAATTCTCTATCTTGACTTGAATTATCTAATGTCTAAACAAGAATAGCTTCCTATTGTAATTACCCTTAAAGGTTTCAAGTTATCTGAATATTCACCAAGTTCTGTGGGCAATGATCAATATGTCAACTGTATCCTTTGAAGTGTGAATCACCTTTAATAAGATCTTACAAATACAACCAATTTTTTATTTTGTGAAAACCTCATATCCTCCACCATAGGCCCCATCTGTCTACCTTTCTCTTGACTTTTCTTAGTCTCCTGAAAGATAGTTGCATTCTCATCATTGATGGTAAGAATATACGCAACCAAGTCTCCTTAACCATATCTTCTTGGTTGCCTAATAGTCCATATTGTTCTATCCTTGGAAATACGGCACTAATGTTTTTTTTTCTAGGCATTGTCTTAACTTCTTAACTTGAATTTCTAACCCCATTATCATCTATTCCCTATTAGCATCTATTGGCAAGGACTTTATCATCATATCAAACGTATCCTCTAAAGTGTGAACCTCTTTTATTACATCCTTCACCATAAGCCATTTTTGTCTACCTTTCTTTTCACTTTTCTTAGTTTCTTGAAAGGTAGTTGCATCCTCATCGTTGATGGTATGAGCATACATGACCAAGTCTCTTAAACCGTATCTCTTTGGTTACCTGATAGTCCATCTTGTCCTATCCTTAGATATACCATTCTATTGTCTTTCTAGAATTGTTCTATCTTTTGAATAACAATTTCTAACCCCATTCGCATATCTTCCCAATTAGCATTGGCCCCATATGTCTGCCATTAGCATATGTAGGCAATGAATTTGTCAATATGTCGATTGTATGCTCTGAAGTGTGAACCTTTTTTAACAAGATCTAATGAAATGTAATCAATTTTTTTGATTTTGTGAAACCTTACAAACTTCACGATAAGCCCCATTCGTCTGCATTTCTCTTGACTTTTTTTAGGCTCTGAGAGATAATTACATCCTTATTGTCGATGGTAAGATCATACAAGACCAAATCTCTTCAACCATATCTCCTTGATTACCTGATAATCCATCTTGATCTATCCTCGGATATATTGTGCTAATGTTTTTTCTTTGGCATTGTTTTTTCCCTTGAACCATAATTTCTAGCGCCATTATCATTTGTTCCAAGCTATTTTAGTACCATTTGTACCACCTTTGAACTAGTTCTACTTATTGTTGACCCTAACACATTGATTTCATTTTTTTCCTTAACATATGTCATTCACCAAATACTATATCCTTGAAGGCTACCTTAGAGCTTATATCAAGCGTATCAAACAAAGTCTATCTTCTCGTATTTTTTATCCTTCAATAAGCTCCTTTTGTAAAGTTTTGTCATCTCTTACTCATCAAGATGACTCACTTGTATGTACCATACCACAATACTATCATCCTTCTGCCCTGAATTAAAAAATAACCACTCATCTTATTGCTATCTTTCCCACAAAGACATAAATATCATGTTAAAGTTTTTCTTTCATCACAATTAATACATCCTTTACCATTATAAGTTGTCCATTATTAGTAGAAAGTTTATACCCTCGACTAGCAAAAATACCCATAAAAATTAAAAAATTTTGAAACTTAAAAACATTCCAAACATTTAATAATATAATAATTTCATCTTATATTTTGATTTGTACTGAACTACCACCTTATAACAACATGCACTCTATTATCACCCAATTTAATAGGACCATTCAATTCTTTAAAGAACATAATCAATCCTTATTAAAAGTCATATGATAAGTTGCTTCAATGTCCATCTACTTACCAATTTGCAGAATGAGAATCAATCATAGCTAAAACTTCACTGCTTATTCCATCCTATTCATCAAAACTCTTTTGGAATATAGCAACACTTGTTTTTTCATACTTTTTTTTTCTCGTTTCCATCCTTCCATCTACTTCAAGAGGGAACTACTCTTTTTCTTATTGTTAAATCATCAAACAGTTTTGGCATTTAATTTAGATCATGATTTACTCTTATTTTCAATATCATTTTCCTTGTTCCTTCCTTTACCAACAATTAAACCTAAATCTAATATAACTTCATATGAACCAGAGGCCTGTTCCTTCAATTCTTTAGACTGCAAAGCATCCTTTACATAACTTATATAAGTGGTCTCTCTACCATATAACATGATATCAATAAATTTCTCATATAAATTTAGGCAAGGAATAGAAAAAGATTATGACCTAACTCTCATCCTTAATTTTAATCTCAATACCTTGTAAATTCAAGAATATTTTATTAAAATTATCAATGTAATTTTTTGCCTTTGTATTTTATGTCATCTTTATGGTACGCAAATGTTGAATTTGATGTAAACGATTTGTAAAAGATTTCTTTTTATACTTACTTTCAAGTCATTTCTATAATGAAACAGTGGTTGTTTCATCAACCACCTCTTTCATGACCTCGTCACCTAAACTCGTTAGTATTATATTGTGCGCTTTTGATAGAATCTCTTCCTTTTTTTATGCTCACAAATTCTTTGGTAGTTTTTCGTCTGCTTCCAACAACTCTACAAAATAAGAATCACCATCGTCTTCACTTTTTATAAAGTGAAATCATTTGATCTATTGAATTTCTCAATATCAAACATGTGAAGAGACATTTTTGATAACAAAACATGCTTTGATATCAATTGTTGTGATATCAATTGCTCTGATAACAATTATAACATAAATGTAAACAATATAGAAAGAAAATAAATAAAAAATACAATGATGTATGTACTTTGACCAATTATATGATCTAAAGATATATACTTTTTTATTATTAAAAAAATGATACAAGGATAATAGAAGACATCAATCTTTTCAATCTCAGTTTTACTTTAGAAAACCCTTTTAAGGTACTTAATAGCACCAATGTCAGTTTGCTTTTGATTTTAGAAATTTCTCTGACCAATATGAGATCAACGGTGATTTCATATCTATGTCTACTGTGGATTATATGATGAAATTATATTATTTACCAAAAATTTAAAAAAAAATTTACACATTCTATCGTAACTATTTATTGTACAGCAGTAACAACAACAACAACTCTCAATTAGAATTCTGCTAAAACACAAGGTCTAAAGAGGTTCAGTATTACACAACCTTACTCTTACCTAGTAGAGAGATTGTTTCTGATAGATCCATATACAAATGCAACATAAAGATAAACAAAAATATAAAGAATATATATAGAAATATACAAATAGCTAATGCAATTCAAAATACTATACGTATAGAACATGGCAAAGATTAACAATAAAAGATAAAGTAATTAAATAAATACACAAATACAAAAAAAGACAAGTATAGGAGTAACTCAAACCAACCATGTCAAGAAAGTAATTAAGCTAAGTAAGAAACGAACTAAGCTAACCAACTAAGAGATAAGTATTATGTATTCATAAAAAAACTTACAGATCAAAATCTAAAATACCTAAGAGAACAAGAATGATCTCTCTAAGAGGGATTTTTTAGCCATGTTTTAGTACACCAAAATTTTCTATTACAAGTTATGTTCTCGATAAGTTCTATAAGAGTCATATCATTTTTTATCTCTTCCTTTTAGTTCTTCTTAGAATTTTATTTTTTTTCTCTTGTAGTTTCTAAATAGTATTTTGCATCTTTTCACTAGAAATTATAATGTCTCCTTTTAATATACTTTTAACTAGTAGGTAAGATTAACTCATCCAGTTATAAGTTAGGAGATCATCCAAATAGTTTTGTTAACGGTTAACACCAACTTAAACGCTAATCTCAAATACTCCAAAAATCTTTTTCTATTAAAAAAGGCATTAATTAACATTAAAAATATATATATTACATTCAAATTTAATCTTCAAAATCCACGAACTTATATAAGAATGAACAGTCCGAATGAATCTGTGATGCGGGTCTGTGAAGTTGCTACACAAAGACAAATGAGGAAACACTAACGAACCAACTCAGCCAGTCCTTTTCACTTTCCCCTGCGAGGTTGAAATTTAATATTTCTGAAGCTACTACTGCAACAGTTGCTTCATACATTCTTTAAAAAACATTGAAGCCACTTATAATACGTTAAGACGTTAATGTTCTGTAAGTCAATTATCGCAATCTTGGTGTTTTTGGGATAGACAAAACGGTCCAGCAAGTCTTTTAGAATATTAGTTAATTGAAATTACGATAGTAATTAATTTTATGTGACTGTGTAACATATATATATATATATATATGTATGTATATATATTAACACTTTTACTACCTGATTTGAAGATAGTGCAATTTTGATTAGAAACATAATTATTTTGACAAGGCATACCCTCTTAAAATTATTATAAATAAATTGTGTACCTTTATACGTTAAAATACTGTCATGGTAGACCATATACATTTTGAATCAAATTATTTGAAAAAAATTAGATCATTTAGTTTAATTGATAATTGGTGTAAGCTTGAAGGATTTATTTAATTCTTTGGGCTTACGAGCATACCATTTGCTCCTCGTAGATAATCAACTCTGTTTCAGAATTGGCAGCAAACCAACTTAGACTGGAGATTGAGGTTGGACTTTTTTCCACTGCTCGACTATGCATAAGATTAAGTGCTTCTCTGAATTGACTTATATCAGTAGAACTTTTGTCAATAAAATTTTTCGAAGAAATTAATTGACTATTTAGCTGTCATTTAAAAAATAATTTTTTAAAAAAGCTTTATACAATAATTTGTTTGACAACATACAAATTAAAAGTATTTTTAATTTTAACTATATTTTATTTTGTAATAAAAATTATTTATACATATAAATATTATTTAAAATATATTAAATAATATGCAAAGCACAATATATTAATTATTATATAATTTTAAACTATATAAAACAAAAATAAAAATAAATCTAACCAAATCTTTTATATGAATTATAATATATGTAAAACTAATATCAAAAATAAATATTAAAACATATAAAATTCAAATAATATTATATAAATCTTAAAATAAACGTGAAGATATGTTTGTAGGTATTGTAGAAATTATATGTAAAATATAAAGATAAAGGGACTAAAAAATATGCTCATTAATTGATCTGAAAATTTTATCTAAAAAGGTACTTTTTTAAACAGTTCTAAATTTGAGGTTCTTAAAAAATTATATTTTAAGTTCTAAAAGAGACATTTCAATAATTTACAACTAAATATTCAATTTTCTTAAAAAAAACAAGTTACTCTTTAAAATCAGAATCAAACATACACTAAATTATGTGAATGATCCCTTTGGCCGGACAAAAAAAAAAAAAAGGGATAAGTAATAGAAAGAAAAGACATCACCCATCAAATACTACTATTATAATTATATTTCAAATTATCCTTCAAGTGGATGTGGATCCTTTTTGAAAAAAATTTCCCTACAGGTTATTAAAAGTTAATTAAAGCCAAGCTTTGTGGGTCCAAATCCGATGTGATCGGTCAATTACTCAAACAATGATGAATGTTTTGGTTGGATGGATGCATGTCATGTCAACTTCATGTTAACCAACGTTAACCTGTACCAATTTCCAATAATTGAAGTTGATGAAAAAGGTGAGGTGCTCAACCTCTTTCCTACTTTTCATGCTTTTTGACAAAAATGGAAATTTTTATTTCTATTGACAAATTAAATTTTAATATTTAAATTGAACTTCACTATTTTATAAGGATGAAACAATGACGTGATATGTTATTTTAATTTTTTAATATTAAAACAAGTCTCACTTATTACATAATAATGAGATTAATTTAAAGATAACTATATGGATTAACTTTTTAAATGCATATTAGTTTAGCAATAATATAAATAAATACTTAATCAGTTAAATAAGTATTATTAGCCATAATTAAGAAAAATAATTATTGAAAACCCTAATTCCCTAAACTGACCATTTACTCTTGGTCCAAATCCCTAATTCCAAACACTCCCCGCTTATTAGCAGCAACCTTTTGCCTCCCACACCTATTTCTTATGCATAATCCCAGATTCCTTATGGGTCCCCTATTCTGTCTGCTTTGTCCACTAAATCTCCGTGAACACAAATATTGAGATATCATATTTATTCAAAAATTATTAATTACTCATGCATGCTTATGAAATAACCCAAGTCTAGATCAATTGATATGCATATGTAACTTGACATGGATTGATCTTTCTACTCTATGTCTACACGATATTATATTTGCTTTGTCTCATTTCCCTTATTTAGGGCATCCCTTGCATGAAGATGAAGTTTCTATACTACACAGTACAGGTTTAATAGTCATTTAAATGATATTTCAATTGCCACAATTGTGTCAAAGAAAAAAAAAATTTAACTTACGAAGCAAGACTTGTTAAGAAGATATATTCATGTGACATTTAAAATCCTCCATGGCCATGATAACTAACTCTTTGAAAACATTATTATTGTTGGTGCCCCCTTCTCTATAAATACAATAGAGCGTACTAACAATCATGTCAAACTTATTTTGGTTATAGTTCATTAAAGTATAGATGTTCTATGCTTCGTTGTTTAACAAATTATCTACTTGCCATCAATGTGTAGCTATTTATGTCAAAATTTTTATAAAGTGACCCCATATTAGGATCTGTCTAGGAACTAGAAACTCCTAAGACAATTGACACATATATTCCACTTGACAATTGATAAAGATTGATATTTGTCAAATCTAGATCAATTGGCACACATCATGCAATACAACTTTCCATTTAATTTAACCTAACCAGGCTTATGAAATAACCAAATATTGCATGCTATTGAAACTACCAAGTGTTATAAATGGCTTTTCATAATTTTATTTCTCTAGCTTTTGAAAGTACTGAGTGGTATGCTATTTATGATTTTATTTCATTTAACTTTGTAAAATGTGTGGAAGTGAAATTCTTTACTGTCATTAGAGGCGTGCTCTTGGTCACATAATTTTCCTTTTTATGTTTGACTTTTTGAACGCTAAAAATTCGTAACTTATCAAATGGAACTTTTTTGAATTGGTTATTTTTCCATTGATACCAATAGTAAGTTCTGCAAGGTTTTGGTTATTTTCTTGTTGTGTGTTACAGAGTAAAGAGGAATTGTTCTGATATGGTGTTCTTATCTCTAAATAGTCTTTGTATGTTTCTTGATATATGGTTTCCAATTTAATTCCTCAATTTTATTACAATTTCTTTTGCATATTGCACATATGTTGCTTGAAGCTACAAAATGAAACATTGCATCCTATTGATTTTGTAGATTAAGGTTTAGATATTGTAAACCAACATTAGAGTTCTTAAAGTCAAATTGACTATTTTAAAAATATGGCCAATTGCAAACACTTGTAATATTTTATGAATGTCATATGTTTAAAATTAGCACGATTTGGTTCATTGTTGCTCAGGTTGTAAATAAAGAAACTTTGAGTAATATGTTATTAATCTTGCAAAAGGACATCATAAGTTTTATCTGTTACTTATCTCATTGACTTTAGTTTTGTCCTCAGATCACTGACTTAATTGTTAATACTATAAGAACTAAAAAAGAATCTCTTAAAAAAGTATAGTATTGAAGAGAAACAAGTAAGCTTTTAAACTCCATAAAACCTAAAAAGGAGCATTTTTTATAATTGTTCACTTATTGTTTATTTATTATTGTTTAATGGCTGCTATACATGTTTTAATGGCTCAATATGGTAGTATAAGGCATTTTTATGCTAGAAATTTCATGTAAGAACCTGAATTCAAATATGTTGGTAGGGGTATTGCTACATTTGAGAATATTGACATTGACTATATTAGTAATAGACAAATATAGTAGATGGGAACGAATTTAGGGTACCATCAAATTGATAAGGCATATTATAAGGTACCTAGTTTTAACTTCAAAGAGTTATTGAGTTAAACCAAAGTTTTATTAGGCTAACAAACCTTATGCAAATTCATGGGAGTGTTGATATGTATATAACTCATCATTTAGACACACATTTCCATGCTTATAACATATTACATTTATCTGAAAGAGAGGCCAATGATGATGATGGACAATGTGTAGATATGGATGAATAGGGTGTAAATATGGAGGAACCAGGTAAATATGTGGAGGAACCAGGTAAATATGTGGAGGAACCAGGTGCACATATGAATGAAAATATGGAAAAGATATATATGTGGATGCAAAACATGGTGCACATATTCAATCAAACTTCCGTGTAGACATTTTGGATGACCATCAACCAATTGAAATTGAATCAACTGATTGTGGTTGTTTATTAATAATGATGAATATCCTAGCGAACTGGAGCCAGGTGAAGCTTTGCATATACCCAGTTCAAGTGTTAGAATACAGTTGTGGCACATAATTGAAAAATAATTTAAAGATGTTGTCGATTATGCAGTACAAAAAACATACAATGTAAGGCCAAAAAAGTGTGAGATTAATTGGATCAGGCTTGGGTGTATTGATGGATGAACATAGTTATTGTATACTAGATATGATAAGAATGAGAGATATTTCAAAGTAAAACTATACAAACATGTTCACAATCGTTTCATAACAAACAAATCAAAATTGGTTTATTCCAAATTCTTAATAAGAAACTTCAAGAATATAATTCAATAAAAGTCTAATATCTTAACCCAAACAATTGTCAAATAATATAAATAAAATTTTAATATTTTTGTTAATTCAAGCATGCGAAGAAAAGTAAAGAGAAGATTGAGGAAAGATAAAGCAACATATTATAGTAATGAACAAATCATTGTATAAGCTCGGCCAATCACTTAGAGCCTAGTTTTGGAGATTTTTAATGACAAAGAAAGCTTTCGATTATAAAAAAAGTGGTGTAGATCATATCTTGTTTATAAAACATAAAGGATGTAAAGTAACATTTTTAATTGTGTATGTTAATGATATGATATTGACAGGAGATGGTTATGAGGAGATAAAGCTCATTTAAGAATACTTAGCCACTGAATTTGAAATGAAGTGCCTAGGACAACTTAAATACTTCCTAAGTATTGGGATAGTAAGGACAAATCAAGGAATTTCTTTTTCGTAAAGAAAATACGCACTTGACCTTTTGATTGAAACTGGAATGCTTTCCTGCAAACCACTTGAAACTCCTATAGAAATGAATCATACGCTTGGAATTTTCTCAAAACAAATTCCAACATATATAGGTGCTATCAACAGATGGTTGAAAGGTTAATTTATCTGTCTCACACTAGGTTGGATATAGTAATTTATCTGTCTCACACTAGATCGGATATAGCATATACAGTGAGTGTTGTTAGTTAATTTATGCATTAGTCAAATGAAGAACGCATGGATGCAATATACTAAATCTTGAAAGGCTCTCCAAAAAAAGGTTTGTTTTCTCAAAGAATAGTGTTTCCTACATTGAAGGATACACGAATACAGGGCAAGTGATTAAATAACTAGAAAATTTGCATATGGCCATTTTAATTTTGTGGAAGGAAATCTTGTAACTTAGAGAAACAAGAAACAAAAGGTTGTTGCAAGGTCAAGGGTAGAATATGAGTTTCTAGGTATGACTTATAGAATATGTGAATTATTATGACTTAAGCATGTTATATTAGATTTGGGGATTGAGCATACAAAATTTATGAATCTTTATTTTGATAATACGGTTGTTATAAGATTGCACAAAATCTTGTATAACATGATTATACCAAACATGTTGAAATTGACAGACATTTCATCAAGAAAAAATTAGATTAAAAGATTATTCAGTTTTTATATGTAAGTTTGAAGATTAATTAGTTGATGTACTTAAAGGCAGTTTCAAAAAGGGCGTTTTATAATGTGACTAACAAGTTGGGCGTGTTAGATATTTATGCTCCAACTCTAGTGAGATTGTGGACGTAATTTGTTGATTTGAATAATATACAAAGATAAAAATAATTTGTTAGATTGGATAAATATATAAGAATAAATATAATATGTTAAACAGAATAAATATACAAAAAATTATAATGCATTAGACAAGATAAATATAGGAGTTTGTTAGAGTTTTTCTTAGAATAAAACTCTATCCAAATTATAACTTTATTTCTATGCATTGCCTTTTTCATACGAGAGAAGAATATTTGGCAATTTTTATTTTCCCTAAAATATGATTGTTTTACAAAAAATGGTTATTTTGATTGAGTTGACTTAGATATAGGCGAACTAGCTGTTTTGTTCGTCGACGTCACCTAGAAGTTAAGGCTCAACAGTTTCTTACACAAACTAAGATTAAGCAGTGCACAATTTTATGCAAGAATGACAAAAAGAAACAAAGTCTTATGCTTCGGACATAGCAACGAATGAATATAAAAACAAAGCAGAAGTGGAAGGGACAAAATTGGTAAAGACGTAAACAAGGGGCAAGGGCTTATCATCTTTTCCCCTCCCACTGTCTCCAAAACATTGGATTGGAGATGTTCTTGTGGAAAACAAAGACCGCTGTTTTGGGATTAGAAGTGGGACCCCCTGAATGCTTGTTTGGTTGATCTGCAGCTCTTATCTTTGTTCTTTTTCTCTCTTTTTTTTTTTTTTACAAAGGAAAAACCAAAACAAACAGACTCGCAGACTGGCATGATGTTCTTTCTCTCTTTAGTTTTAAATAATGAGGATACACTTCTCGTCTCTCGTGATGGAATCATTAACTGCTGTTATGTTTTTCGGACGCTATGTCCATTCTCAGTCTTAGCAACCAGTTCCATTTTTCTTTTTTGTCATCTCCATTTCGTAATTTTGGTTTTGGGTCTAGATCTGTTAACGATTGTTTCTTCTCAAATTAGATATTTTCAAACCACTTCCGTCAAAGGTTTTCAAAATAGTGTCTATTTTTTTTTCCCAGAAATCCAGAGCTGTTTCCAATCCTATAATTTGTTACCGTAACTGTTACTATTATTATTATATTTGTAGTTCTTCTTCGTTGTTTCTTAAATTAGCACCTCGGAATTTGCAATTTTGACTTTTGATGGAAGGTAGTACTGGTGGTAGCGGGGGCCACACAGTTCGCCGGAGAACCTCCCTCTTGGATCACATCTCCTTGTCCGCAGTCGACAACCGGCGAGTAGGGCTGACCATGGGCGCAGTATTAAAGTTAGACAACAGAGCCTCGGCTGAAATGGGTCCAGCAGTAACGCAAGTGAACCGAACCCTTTTAGACATAATACGCAACGAAGAGCCTCACGGATCGTTGTTTGGACACAAGGACAAGAAGAGCTGGAAGGCCTTTAGAGATCGTCTCCGCTTTAAGCGTGCCAGCGCCGCCTGGAACTCCTTGGTCCCAGTTCCAGCCCCCGATATCCTTGTCAACAATAATAATGTTTCAAGATCCTTCCTGTCTCGTCCCAATTCAGTGCGTTTCACTACTGTGTCGGATCAGAACCATCACGGGGATGGTGATGATAACTCCAATGTTTCTTCGAGTTCGGGGCCGTACATGACTGACCGGAGCTCGGGAAGATTTGCAGCAGCGCCGAACTCCCCGGAAGAAAATACCGGGGAACCAAACATCCAGTCGGTGGTGGACGACCCCGTGTCTAGAAGTTTCGGATCGCAGCTATCGCGGAACAGGTCGGAGAACGAAGAGGACAGGAGGCGGCGTTTGGGTGAGGAAAGGGTGTTGTCGGCGGGGGAGGAGGGTGGCAGAGAAGAGGCGGAACCGGTGAGAATGTCGTTGATGGATTTGCTGGAGGAGACTGAGATTGATAGGCAGATGGGGTTTGAAGCGTCGAGGTATGTTGTGGGAACTTACGAGGACGAGGAGAAAGAGGTTGTGAGAGGGGTGGAGGTGGAGCTGACATGTTGCGTGTGCATGGTGAGGCGTAAAGGTGCGGCGTTTATCCCCTGCGGTCATACATTTTGCAGGCTCTGTTCCAGGGAGATTTGGGTGCAAAGGGGAAAGTGTCCTCTCTGCAATGGCTTCGTACTGGAAATTCTTGATATTTTTTAAGCTCTTTTTTCTAATACCGTATCCGTATGTTAATTGGTTTTGGATAATTTGGACAGCCCAGAAGAGCTGTAAATATTTCTTCTTTCTTCTGTGTTTGTGGCGAATGAGTTGGTGTGGACATTTACTGCAAGGTTAAATGATTAAAAAGCTCAGACGAAAGAATTAGTGATAATAAAAATTATAAATACTAATGATAATTATTGACGTAAAATAAATAAAAATAAAGATATCATTTAACTTTTCTTTTGTTTCACATGTAAATATTATAATTATTTTCTTAATTTTATTTTTATCTTTAATTTAAATTATATAACCCAAATAAATCCTTAATCCTAATTTATTTTATCACCCTAACCATGAATTATGTAACAATTTCTGAACATGTGAACAAGCCCAACTCAAAGCTCTTTAACCGTCCACAACCTAGTTCCTATTTTGATCGCCCGTGCTCCTTCCCCAGCGGAAGCGTTGTTCCGGAAGTGAGTCATAGCTATGGTTTGACCGAAACATCGAGACTTGTGGTGTCGTGTGCCTAGGAGCGAAAATAAAATCATTTCCCAGTGCAAGAGAGAGCGAGGCTCAAGTTAAGACAAGGAATGAAAGTTGCAGGGTTTATAGAGATGGACATGATCAGGAGAGAGCGTGGAATGAGATGAGTCAACTTTTTACGAGTTTGTGTTTGTGAGGAGGTGTGTGTGTGATGTTGGGTTACTTCAACCACCTAGAAGGCACATCTAAGGCAATGAAATCTGATGGTTGGTTTTACACTTGAGACGGGGGTGCCAGTCCAAAGCTGAGAAAATTAGCAGTGTCGATGGAGGCGGAGTTGATATTGTGCACTAATCCAGCAGTAAATGAGGCGGTTGTTGTGGCTTGACCCAATGATCACCTAGATTCTACGTGCTTTTGTGAGCTTAAACTGTGAGTTAACTAAAAACCTGAGAGAGATTATAATTTTATTAATTACAACATTTTTAATTTTTTTTAGCATGGTTAGCTATGTGCCACGTGCATTGTCGCCTATTTTAAAGATAAAGTATTATTATTTTCTTTCACGTCAGCAATAATGTGGCAGATAACTGACGAAGTCACGCCTCTATTAAAATTTCCATTTATATAGGGTTAAATTTGAGCATAATGAAATTTTAAATTCTAACTTACATTTAGCTGTAAATGTTAGACGTTGGAAAATTAAGACTAGGTCCGATCCTACATGCAGCGGTATAATTAAGAAAATTTTCGTATGATTGCCTAAATCTAAGGTCACTTGAAATTTTATATCATGAGTAACGTAAAAATTATAATAAAGTATGAATCTTAATTCGTATCTTATTATGAAGCTTAAGCTTTTTCTTGTCATTTTTTCAAATCATTTTTAAAATTGACTTATTTCAATCACTATAGTTACATAAGTGTTTGGCCTCTAACAATATCTACATAATATATTAAGAGAACTCTACAACTATTATAGAGAGGGTTAAGCCAGGACTACTAGCTCTCTTAGAACCTAAGCCTATTTATAATAGACTTTAGGCATTTTATTAATTTAATTAAAATGAAAATCTAATTTCAATTAAAATTTAATTAGAATTATAATTAATTATATTAAATATCAATTATGCTCAAATAACATCTAATATTTTATATTGATCTTTTTTTAAATATCTTATATTTAATCATAAAGTTTCTCAAACTTTACAATTAAATCTAAATTTGATTAAAATACATTTTTCCTCTTCAACTCATTATTTATGTGAGGCTTATTAGGTTTCCAAATATGTTAGCAATGGATATAAATTATAACCCTAAATTATGTATAGGATTAGGTAAATTAAACTCCTTTAATTTTTCTTCAATTATCTAATTAAACAGTTTATATCCTTAGATCAATATTGGTTTCTAATAATGCGTCATAATTACTCAAATATCTAGGAATATCAAAATAGTTTTGATTGACTTTTTTATGCCTAATTTTTTGTATAATTCAATTATTTCATTGTACAATATTTTTATTCGATATGGAGTATGTAATTACTGTCTACTATAGTTGAGTCCAATCATATTAGTTCTTCACCATTATCGATTGATCAATTAATCACATTTGAAATTTTTTTTCAAAGTGTCATTCTATCTTAGCCAATGATTATTCGAATCAATATTAATCAAGAATAATGAAACATTCTCTTTAATTACTTTAGACTGATGAATCCTATCACTCAACGACTTTCATACAATTTGGATAGGTTATATATAGTATCAAAATATTGTAATTCTTATATGAGATAACTTTAGTAATCTTAAGTCAAATGATCACTTATACAATAATCACAATGAGATTTCTATAGATATGCAAGTAATGTTTCAAATGGAATTCTCATATAAGGTCAGTTTAGTGAACTTGTTCTTTAATAAGCACTAATACATTTGTTTAAGTATTTTCATACTTTATTCTATAAGATTGATTACTTCCTTTATAAGGAATAGATATAACATGGGCTAGTTTTTTAAGCGTAATTAACATCCAATCTCAATTGAACAAAGAATAGGAACAATTTGGGGATAATACATATATGCAATATGAATCTCATCATAATTTTATTTGCAATGTTCATTTATCCTATCGATAGACTTTATCATATACATTTAAATGTATATTTATATACAAAAGATAAATAATGCCTATAAATAATTATATCACTAAATTATAACCAATTGGTTGACTGTAGGGTATAAACCAACAATCTCTACTTGCACTAAGCTAATCGTTTAAATATCTTCTACCATATTTTCATATGACAATTATGCTACTATTGAGACAATGGTTTAGTTAGAATTTTACAAAATTCTCTATAGCGAGTACTTGCTTAAATCTTATCATTTTTCTTCTCAATTATCATCATAATTAAGAGAGATTGCCTAAATACATAATTAGATCTTTGATGAGACCTTAACTCCTTTTACATGCCCAACGGTTCTAATGTTCTATGATATGTTTTGTTTAAATAATGCAAGGAACTATATCAAGTTCATTAAAGAACTTTTAATCCAAATTATCATTTTCTTTAAATGATAAATGTATTTTATCTTTATTATCAATTAATGCTACATTAGAACCTTTCCAATATCAAAACAATATTGTTCTAAATAAAATATACCTTAAATAGGATTTGATTCTAAAGCTAATACCCTTATAAACTCAAACTCAAATATTAACTCTTATATAGAATAATAGATATTTTCAATACTTCAAAAGTGTTAGATATCTCAAATACTAAAAAAATTTAGTGCATTATTTACATGCTTGGAGTAGAATAGGTAATCAACTTCCAATCTATCTCTACTGATCTAATTCCTAGAATTAAGTTATTACCTTTTGATATCTAATATGAATTGTTTTTGGACAATTATGTTTTCGATAATTGAAAATACAAATTATTGTTCTTTCTGTGAGTAATATACATCTACACACTCCTACTGAAGAGGGCAACTATAATCCCATTAACCTTCTTATAGATATGATAAATTCACAGTCATCTCCAAAACAAACTCTTTAAATTGATAATAAACGTGAATCTTTCAACATCTCATAGCCTTTCAACTATACATCAAATGTATCAACAGAGGCACTAGTTCAAATTGGATGTATTGTCATTATATTTGAACTTTTCAAATTTCATCCTATTCCTACTACTTATCATAAGAACTATTCTTCTCCAACAGAGTGTTTGGTTGACTAGAATCACTAATTCATTCTTGATTTATTCTTGGTAATAGGTTATGCCCTTGTTTGGTTGAAGAAACTATACAGAATATATAATTCAAGCTCCTTATATATTCCTTGAGTTTGGGGAATTACTTAACTCATCAG
>JANSVA010431959.1:0-18963 GCA_025504915.1 Erythroxylum reticulatum | reverse complement strand
ATAATAATAATAATAATAATAATAATAATAATATAATTAATAAAATTTAATAATAACAATAATAAATAATTTATAACAGTTAGTAAAAAATAAATAATAAGAATAATAAGAATAATAATAATAAGAAAAAATTATTAATAATAAGGAATTTAATATAATAATAATAAATAAAATAAATAATAATAAGAATAATAGTAAGTAGAAAATTAATAATAATAAGAATAAGAAGAAAATTGATAATAATAAGCAATTTAATAATAATAATAATAAATAAATAAAATTAATAATAATAAGGAATTTAATCAAAGTTGCGAATATCGTACCGAACTTAGTACCAGATTGAGTTCTGATGCGGTATTGTATTGGTACCGGTCAATACAATTTACCGTTTTGGGTAATTTTTAAATTTATGAAATAATCCCTAAAATTTTTAAATTTTGTAAAATAGTCCATTGATATATTGTACAGTTGTACTGTATACTTTACAAGTTTACTGTTTACATCAACCTTGTTTCCAAAAATTATAATAATAAATAATAATCACAATTAATATAAAATAACAATAATTTTCAGATATTTCACATATAAATAATAACCACAATTAATATAAAAAAAGATAATCATTATTATACAAATATAAAATTAAGAATAATACAAAGTATTTAAAATATTACAATAATACAATTTCATCATTTTAATAAATAATAATTACATCAAAACATCCAATAAAAAGAACAATAAATATCCTTAAACAATTTACAAAAAGAGTTCATAACGAAGAAACAATTAAGTAGAAGTTAAACATGAAAAAAACATTTACACTTACATTACATATATAAAATTTAACATAAATATCAAATATAAGTTAAATTAAAAGAAAAGGAAAAAGAACCTGGAATGAAATTCAATCGTCAATGAGAGGATATCCACTATAACTGCACTGACTTTTGTTATCATTTGGTACAAAATTCTCATCATTGAGAAGAGCTTCCTCATCATTATCATTCAAATTTAATGCACCAAATGACATGTCAATGCTTCCCCATTCAAGATTATCTTCCAAGTCATTGACATCTGCAATATTCAGTTCTTCAGAAACCCAATCTTCCAAAAGATCAATATTATCAATGGAAATTGGATCAGTTGAACTTCTTGTGCTATTAAGACTCCTACTAAAAATAAATGTAATTATTATAAAATTATAAGAAATTATATCGAAATTAATATTGATAATAACATACCTTTTCCGAAGATTTAAATTGTAATGAACAAAAACCAAGTCATTCAACCTTTTATGCTCCAATCTATTCCTCTTCTTTGAGTGGATAAATTCAAATGTGTTCTAGTTTTGTTCACAGCCCGTTGTACTCACACATTGATTTAAAATTCAAATTATAAACCTTTTCAATTATGGAACACCATTTCTGAATTGATCCCACCAAGAAACTGTAAGTCATAAGATAACAATAGTTGTGTTATAAACAAAATAAAGTGATAATTAATTTTCACCAAATAAGAAAAAGGAAATAACTAATACCTGGAGAAAGTTTTCCTCTTTGTCGAATAGCAATCGACATTCCAAAATTCCCATAAGACAACTTGTAAAGCTCCATTTGTGAGCTTAACAGATCTTGCATTATGTCAATGCTAACAATTATTGTAATAGTTAAAAGCATTCCTCTAGTAACTTCAGCTTACTTAGTAAGATCCAATCTAAAATAAACATTATGATTCAAAAATGCCCCAGTTGTAAATAATGGAGAAGAAAGTTGTCTTTCTCTTCTCTTATTAATGATTGAAAGATATAGTGTGTATAAAGAAGGCCTATGTTTCAGATTGGCCTTGATTGCTTCTGTCACTCTCTCTATGACATAAAAATATAACCCATTGTTAGCTTTTCTTCACTATCAGCTAAGCGAAGCACCTTCACCCATGACTCACAAACTCATATAAAAAATTGACATTGAGACCAAAATTCTCTATCTTCCAGTATAATATTACAAACCTCCACTCCAGCATTAGACCTAGCATACTGAGATGCAATTCACTTATTACTTGTAAACATTTGTCTTAACTCTTTCTTCATCAAAACAAAAGATTGAAATGATAAGAAATTTGTTGCAAATCTTGTCACGGTAGGATGACACAAATTCTTACCATTAGTAAATTCCTTTCTTATCAAATTCAATACCCATGCACAATTATAAATGAACTTTGTCACCTTTTTAGCTTTCTGTATAGTCTCATCAATAACAGAAAAATACCTAGGATCCTCTATATTCTCCAACATTAGGTCAATACAATATGCAACACAAGGAGTCCAAAAAAATGAATTATGCGTATTATGTAACCTTTTTCCTGCACTGTATAAGCGAAATCATTGTTAGTAATAAACTGAACAATGTTTTCCGACGCCACATCATTTACAACTTTATCAATTATCGCAAACAAAGTTTCAGTATTTCTAATAAGGCCAGATGCATCAATAGATTTCAAAAACATAGAGACATTTATAGAATAAACCCAAAAAATTTATAATAGGCTCTTGTCTCCTATTTATCCAACCATCACACATGATTGAACATTCATAAGTAACCCAATTCAATCTTCTTTCAACCAAATAACTTCTAATTTCAGAAACAGAACAACTCAAAAGTTTACCTTTTAAGTAATCAATCGAAGGATCTTTGTATCCTAGACCATAAGAGGCTATTGCATCCATCAAAAGTTGATAATAATAAGTCTGAGAAGAATTGAATGATGAACCTGTATCATACTACCATCTAACTACTACCATATTGACAATGTGAGTTGCATCTTTTGATTGCATTGCACTACAAATTGAGGTTGGACTCTAGGAGTTGTTTGTGGTTTAAAGAAACTAGTCACTTGCCTTCTTCTCTTCCTCACATCAGGTTTAGGTACTTCTTCTTGAGCCTGAGATAGAACACTACTAGTACAAGTACTACCATTACCACTTCCACTTCTACCTTCAACATTTCTAAAATGACCACGGAAACTAGAAAACGAACTTCCATTACTAATTTCAAAATTCAACCTGCCCCTTCTATCTCTCTCATGTTGATATTCATCAAGCAATGCTTTCATCTGCCACTTCACATCATAGCTTACTTTTTTACAGGATTCCACATCTTCTTTAACCCCAGCTAAATGTTTTTTTAATTGGGTGATTCCTCCACTTTTCAAATGGTTGTTACAAAACAAGCAAATAGTATAGTTCTTCATACCGGGAACCAATGCAATATGAGCTCAAGCTGGATCGTTGTATCTTCCTAAAGTGGGTTGATTAGGAGTACTTGAACTTTTTTCCATTTATCTGTAAAAATAAATGAATGCACATATCAAAATAAATAACACATAGAAATAAATAACATATAATTTTAGTACACAATATGCATATCCATCTTATATAATATAACCCATTCTGTATGATTACATTACACACAATTTTATTTCATGCAACAAAATCCACTATAAGTCAAAAGCTAACAATTTAAAATATTCAACATACATAATTAAATAAAACATACATAAACACTTTCCATTTTCAACAATTGCAAAACATACATAAACAATTTCTATTGATATTAATCATAAAACAATTTCCATTTTCAACAATTTTCAACAATTTCCATTTCCATTTCCAACAATTTCCAACAATTTTCATTTCCATTAATCACAAAACATTCATAATTTCATTTACATTTCCAACAATTTTCAACAATTTTCATTTTCATTTCCAATAATCACAAAACATTCAAAAATTAATTTCTATTTCTAACAATTTTCAACAATTTCCATTTCTAACATCCACAAATCATACATAAACAATTTCTATTTTCATTTCCAATAATCACAATACATTCATAAAACAATTTTCATTTCCAACATCCACAAATTGTACATAAACAATTTCCATTTCCAACAATTTTTAACAATTTCTATTTCCAATAATCACAAAACATTCATAATTTCATTTCCATTTCTAACAATTTTCAATAATTTCCATTTCCATTTCCATTTCCAATAATCACAGTACATTCATAAAACACTTTTCATTTTCAACATCCACAAATCATACATAAACAATTCCTATTTTCAAAATCCATAAATCATACATAAACAATTTCCATTTCCAATAATACATTCATAAAACAATTTCCATTTCTAATAATTTTTAATAATTTTCATTTCCAACATTCACAAATCATAGATAAACAATTTCCATTTTCAAAAATTTTCATTTCCAACATCCACAAATCATACATAAACAATTTCCATTTACAACAATTTTCAACAATTTCAATTCAAAGTTTCAAACATGAGGATCAAGTTAAAGGGTATGATATGATTTACATAATTGCCAAATAATGAATGACATATCTTATACAATTGTTCATACATATCTATTTATAACTTGATGATTAAGTTGGAAGATATGTTCATAACATAAGGATCAACCGATCAAGTTGAAGGACATAACTTCTTTGGAATTTTTTTCTTATTTAAAGCTTTGAATTTTCTTTTTCATTTCTAACAAACCATAATATTATATATGCCATTCTATATTTCGTTCTTAAATATATAAGTTGCTTTTGCAATTTTTAATTGACATTAATAAGTCTAAGTATAAATGATTGGAACCTACAATAACAATATATTTATAATTTGAAAACAAAAAAATTCTTTTTGGGTTACATTTATTACTACTTTCACGCATTATCTATTATAAATATTTATGATACCCCACACATATATATTACCAAATAATTCAAGTTCAACATATTTATACTCAATTAATTATTTGCCCAAAACTAATGTCCAAATAGGCAAATATTATCATTAACTATAACCGAATTATTATTAATTTCTAATTGCATAATTTTATACTAAACTAATTATTTACCTTAAGTCAATACCCAAATCATCATCATCATCATATCCAGTCTAAAGTCCCACAATGAAGCAGGGTCTAGGGAGGTCTAATAGTATGCAACCTTATCCTTACATAGTAGAGAAGCTGTTTCCAGTAGACCCGCATGCAAATGTGTCAATAAAAAAGTGATGCAGGTTAAAGAGTAAATAAGTAAAACTGGCATATTAAAATTTTTTAACTAAAATTACAATAAATACATACATAAATAAATAATAAATATAAATAAAATATAACTCAACTTTTAAAAGTAAAATATATTTTAAAACTAAAATATAATGAAATATAATATCTCTTTATTTGTAGAAAAGTATCAATACCCAGATAATAAGAGAGCAATAAAGCATCAATGGACTCGACTTTAACTCAACATGTAGAAACACAAAACGACTGAAACAATAAGATCATTAAGCCTAAAAAGTCAATCTTGACATAAACCCAACAATATCAGATGCAAAGAGGTCAACATAATCAAACCCAGAAAGCATTAAACACTAAATCAAACAAAGAAGCTTATATTAAAAGAAAAAAACCATAAAGAACATAAATTTCAGAAAACCCAACAAAACCCAAAACACATCAAAGCAGAAGAGACTAATTAATCAAGAACCATATCTGAAAAGAGGAGGCTGCAGAGAAGGAAGAGAGTGAGAGTGCAAAAAAAGAAGGAAAGTAACGTTTACATACCTCTTATTCAATCCTAAAAAGAACCGCCTGCTTATATACTGCTTATTCTCTTAACTAGTTTTTATAAATCCTAATAACAATATACCCAACTTCTCACAATGAATAAAAAAACTCCTATTTCAAAGAAAATTCTTCATACATGAGGAACAGAAATCTAAAACCAAACTCCTTATGTGGTTCCTCTAGTTTCTTTTCCAAGTAAAAGACTTCAAGATTGAAGCAAGGGAGCTAAAGAGCTACGCATTATTTGAACATATCATGCAAATAGATATGCCACTAATTTGTGTGTGTTTGTCCAGAAAATACAACCAAAGAAATGAAAATTCATTTAGCTTCACGATCATCTTTTATACCCACAAGAACACAGAACCTAACCAACTAAATGCCGATCAGAATCTTGATTCGAAGTGAATTGCAATTCATTTAATCTAAATTGTTGAAATATCACCAAAAACCACAAAACCCTAAATAGAAACATAAGATAAATGGAAATAAACATGAAACTGTCGTAGATACCAAATCAAGTTGAAATACCACGAAACTGTCGCAGATAGCAAATCAATCTTCCAGAATTTCATAATCTCAATGGAAGCAATGAGAAATGAACTATTAATGGGATTCCAAACTGAGTTTCAGGATCAGATCTTAGATCTAGGTTTCGAGAACTTGACAATAGTAAAACCAGATCTATCTACAAACAAACACATTTGAATTACCAAGAGAACAATACAATGCCCAGAGATGAGAAACTCACCTGATTCGAAATCGTGGAACTCGTAGATCTGAGAACTTTGATTTTTCTCAACTTTGACATATTTGTTCTATTGACTCTTATATTTTATAAAAAAATTAAATTTATTCTTTACATAACTCCATTAAGTAATTAAAGTCAAAAAAACCCAATAAAAGAAGTGCAAACAAATAACGAAAGCAGAAGAGGATAGATGAATGATTGAATGACTGAAGAAACGGTTGCAAGAAAATTTAAGAATAAAACTAGATAACAAAACGAAATGGATTGTAGATTATTACCTGGAAGCGTGATGATGGCACTACAATTCTTTAATCTCCGTTGAATAGAAGGGATTAAGCTGGAAAATACAATTTTTGATTTACAACTTACAAACTTATAACGTTAATTGTCAATTAATGATTTAAGTATTTACAATTTACAACTTTAATATTATCGGTTTATGTATGTTTTAAATTTACGTTATTTCAAGTTCAACTTTCAAGTTTCAGAATCAATAAGGTTGTGCATCTCATTCACCCAAAAACTTATCATAAATTTCTGATAAACTTAATCCAATATTGGTAACCAAACAAAACAACCAAATAACTCATTCATCACCGTGACTGAAACATTTATAATTCTATTTTCAATATTCAAATCACAAATGACAAAACAAGACCGTGATCATTCAACATTTCAATTCCAATATCCAACCCAGATACACGCAAATTGCAAATCACAAAACTAAGTTCTAACATCCAACTAATTCACAAATCCATCATCCAATCTAACACAATAAAAAATGAAATTAAGTAGGAAAAAATTCAAAAACTCAAAAAACACACCCAAAAACAATTCACTTACTTCGAGTCTTCGGGTTGGGTGACATGTCAAAAGCTTTCGGTGTAGATGTGGCTGAGCTGTGACCTTCTCTTCTCCTTCAGACATTCAGTGGCGACGACATGGTGTGGTCTTCCTCGTGGAGGAAGGTTGAAGACGGTGGCGTCTTCGGGGGACGCCAAGGTTTCTTTAATGCTAGTAAGGATCGGGGAGGATGAGGGAAGGAGCAGCACCATCGAAGAGGGACCAGTCACCAGCATTGTCAGAGATGAAAAGGAGAATGAGAGAGAGAACAACGACAGTGGTGAGTGAAGAAGTGAGAGTCAGTGAGAGAGAGACAAAAAAATGAGAAGGAAGGTAGAAGAAGGTTCGGGAGAGTGGAGAAGACAGAGACGGGGCAGGAGGCACGGGGAATGACGACGACGACAGTGAACATGTGAAGTGAGACTGTGAGAGTCGGTGAGAGAGAGAGAGAAAAAATAGAGGCAAGGAGAAGGTTCGAGAGAGATTGAGAGACTGTCGCAGAGGTCTGAAGAGGGTCAGTTTAGGTTTAGCGTTTTTAGGCAAAAATTTTAAAAAATTGCAAATTGGTCCTTAACTTTTCGAAATTTTATGGTACTGATCAGAATGTCCCAGTATTGTACGTACCAGCAAATACTGAATAAAAAACACTGGTATCGAAGGAACAAATATCATTCCGTATCATATCGGTCGGTACTAACCAGTATGGAATGGTATTCGTTCCTCTGAATTTAATAATAATAAATATAATTAATGATAATATAAATAAATAAATTAATAATAATAAGTAAAAATTAATAATAATAATAATAATAATAATAATAATAATAATAATAAAGAAAAAGAAGAGAAGAGAAGCACAAAAAACTGAGCAAGAATGTCTAATTGGTCAATAAGATGCACATGTCAAATCACAGACAAATTAAATCTCACAACTAGGCATAATATAGATGCATTCAAGAATTAAAGGATTAAAAGCAATAAGTAGAATGTATGTACCAAGAGAGCTAAAACAACTAGGCAGTCATAGAGAATATTGTTACCAGAGCCTTTATAAACATAGAACTTGAATATGGGCAACAAGACTAGAAGTAGAGACGAGCTCGTTTGTAGACCATGAAAACTCTACTACATCACCTGCAAGAAAATATGTGAAGGAAAACAATAGTTTAAAATACTAGATGTTGCTAACATCCGAAAACTTGAGTGAAAACTCCTGACGAGGGTTCTAGTGCGGAGAAGATTTCAAAAAATTACCAAAAGTTAGGAAAACAACCCCTCAACCAACTCGATACTCTTACTAACATATGTAGAGGTGTTCAAGAAAACCCGCGAACCTGTGAACTAGATCTGAACCATATGAACTGCAGTTGTAAACAAGGTTAACTGAATCTAAGTTCAGGTTCGGTTCGAACTGAACTTGAAAAATCAAGTTCATAGTTCAGGTTCAGGTTTCTAACTTGCGATTCTAGGTTAACCGAACCTAAATTAAACCTATAGCAGGTTAATCGAACTAAACCTAATTTATAGGTTAAGGTTTAAACTTGAATCTGAAACATTCAAAAAACCTATCATATATTTAGATATAATTTAAGAGGATATTAATAATAATAAATTCACTAGTATTTACTATATTAATTCTTGAGTAAAAAAAAGAAGAAAAGGATAAAAGACTACTTTAATTATATGTTATTAAACGTTAATCTTGAACATTGCTATTAGAAGTAACAACTAATGCATAACACTCAATACTTCTATTTCAAATAGTAATTAATATATGTCAAAGTTATTGATCGAAGTATTAAACTATTAATAGAAAAAATTTGTTGACTAAAATAATAATTGTTTAATAATTTACCTCTTTTTTTTAGTATGGATATTTTATAAGACATTATTTGGCTTATTTTTACTTTGCTTGGGTTTAACATATTGGATTAATCTTTGATGGATTTTATCATCATTATCATCACACCCAGTCTGAAGTCCCACAGTGAAGCGAAGTTTGGAGAGGTCTAATAGTATGCAACCTTACCCCTACATAGTAGAGGCTGTTTTCGGTAGACTCACATGTAGATATGACAGGAAAATAGTGATGCAAGTTAACAGGAGAAATAAGTGAATAAGTAAAACTAGCACACCGAATATTGAATATAATTACAATAAAAGAAAAAGACATACCTGATGTTTAACCAGATCTACCTGTACCTTACACCTTATATAGGCTAGCTCTTTTCGTCCGTAGTCGTGCTAGGGGTCTTCACTAAGCGGCCTTAAGGATACGACAATCCTATAGTTTAGGCGTCCATTACGGGAATCTTTCCCCAACCATTTAATCCACCCAGATCTAATACAATATAATATATCGCCATCGATATTATCATCACTCTGAATGATGGATTCGAGGTAATTAAAATTCGATTTCTGTGGTATGATGTCATTGTCAATCGCTACCTCCGCCTGTTGTACCATCTGGATACCCGAGAAATTGCATTCTAAATACTCCGTTTTGGACCAGCTCATTTTAAAATCTTTAGACTCTAACACTTCTGTACAACATTCTAACTTAACATTGACCCTCTCTTTGGTCTCATCCACCGAGACAATACTGTCAGTAAATAACATACAACAAGGTACCTCCCCTTGAATATGTTTGATAAGTTCATCTAACACTAATGTGAACAAAAAAGGACTTAAAGCTGAGCCTTGGTGTAGTCTAACACCAATAAAGAACGCTTCCATGTCGCCTCCTACCATCCTGATGCTAGTCAATGCTCCTTCATATATATCCCTAATCACTCAGATATACGTTGCAGAAATGCCCTTTGCCTCTAAACACCACCACATGAGTTCTCTTGGAACCCTGTCATATGCCTTCTCCAAATCTATAAAAACTATATGCAAATCTCGTTGTCATTCCTTGTAGCATTTCATTAGTCATCAAAGCAGATGAATTGCTTATGTCGTAGACCTATCAGGCATAAATCTGAATTGGTTGGCTGATATCGAAGCAGCTCTTCAGATTCTCTTTCAATTACCTTCTCCCACAACTTTATGGTATGACTCAGTAGTTTGACGCCTCGATAGTTTTGGCATTGTTGAATGTCTCCTTTGACATTGTACAAGGGGATTAACCAACTCAATCTCCATTCATCCAGTATCTTGGCTGACTCGAGCATCACATTAAAGAGCTGAGCTAACCACTCAACACTTAGCTTTCATACCTCTATAGGGATGTCATCCGATCCTACAACCCTTCCGCTCCCTATCCCCCTCAAAACTTTTATAATTTCTCCTCTCGTGATCATCCCCCGTGAGTACCCGTTTAGACATAATCCCAACTCGGGGGTTCCCCTAATGCTATGCTGACCAATATGTCTTCGTTATATAGGCCATAAAAGTATCTCTTCCACCTCCCCTTGATGGCTTGGGCATATGTGAGTACTTGTCCTTATTTGTCACGTATACAACATACTTAATTGAAATCTGTCGTGTCACGTGCCTTATCTCTCGCTATCTTGAAAATTCTTTGTGCTCCTTTGGCTGTATCTAAATCCCTGTACATCTTCTCATAAGCTTCTCCTTTAGCCACTTAAATAGTCTTTTTCTCCTTCTGTTTTGCAAATTTATACCTTACTCTATTAATAATCAACTTTGCCTTTGTTGCACTTGCCAACAGATCATTAAAAACTCTCCTTTTCACCTTTGCCAACCCTCGGACCTCGTCTAACCACCACCAGGATTCCATCCTCCCCCTGTCCTTTAGACAACCCTAGGAGTCTAGTGGTTGTCTCTCTCACTACAGGGGCTACTCCCTGACTCATCCAATTTACATCTCCACTCACAGCCCATGTTGTATTATTTCTAGCCTGAGTGCTAAAAAGTTCCACCATGTCCCCTTTGAGTCTTCCCCATCTGATTTTGCGACATGGTTGGTAAATTGCAGTGCCCTCCATCCCTTAATCCCTTCATCCAAAACTAACAATTTATGTTGGGTTGATAAACAGGTGATCGGGAGTACTTTGTAATCCTTGCACCATGATCTGACACTTGTCCTGACAAGGAGATAATCAATTTGTGTCTTGATTGTGCTACTCTGAAACGTCACCAAGTGCGCTTCTGTTTTCTTAAAGAAGGAGTTTACTATTACTAACTCATATCCTATGGCCATGTCTAATAAATCAACCCCAATGTCATTTCTAGTGTCGTATTTGAAGCCCCCATGAGTTCCTGTATAACCGTCTAAATCTGCCCCTATATGCCTATTAAAATCTCTCCCTAGAAAGATCTGCTCAATATTAGGGATTTGTTTAAGCACTCCCTTCAACGCTTCCTAGAATGTACATTTTTTTTTGTCCATCTGCATTAGCTTGAGGTGCATAAGCACATACTACATTGAGAACCACACTGCTTAAAACAATTTTTGCCACCATTATCCTATCATTGACCCTTCTGATCCCCACTACTCTGTTCATAAGTCCATTGTCCACTAAGATACCTACCTCATTATGCTTTCGCGTACTTCCCGAGTACCATACTTTGAACCCCTATCTCTTTTGCTTTAGCTTCTACCCACTTAGTCTCCTGAATGCATGCTATTTGTACCCGATACTTATCTAAAATCGCTACCAATTCTAAAGACTTTCTCGTGAGAGTCCCCACGTTTAAAGAGTCTATCCTTATTCAATCATCTCCGTCTTTATTTCTGTAAGGTGCGCATACCGACCCATGTGCCCTGATACTATTCGCTCGATCTGAAGGCATCTTTCCTAACCCGTGTCTCTAACGTTTCCCGCAGGTACTATCTTAAGAAAACCTTAAAAGATAAAACTAAAAGACCCCACCACAAAGCGTAAGGATAATATTTAATAATAAACCCAAATACTAATAAACAAAATGAAAAAAGGAATAATAATAATAATAATAATAATAATAATAATAAGGATAAGGATAAGGATAAGGATAAAACTAAAACTAAAACTAATAACAAACTCAATAAAAGGAAAATAATAGTACTAATAATACTATGAATAATAGTAGTAATAGTAGTAGTAGTAGTAATAATAATAATAATAATACAACAAAAACTAAATACTAAGAAAATTCAATAAATAATTAAAGAGTAGTACAAGAATTAAAAATATAATTAAGATAAAATAATAAAAATAAAAATAATTAGCCAACCGAAAGGAGCCTCAAATACTAGATACAGAAAACCCGCATGAAAATAAAAGGCAAGCCTAGTACTAACACTAATACTAATACCAATACTAAGAAAAATAAGGTGAAAATTTTTAAAATTAACACTAAGAAATTGCAGTTATATTTGAAGGAACACAAATTTGTATTTGTAAAGGAACTTAGGAATGTGCCGTGGTCCAAAAGGAAGCAGAAAAGTATTCAAACCACACTTGTCTATGAGGCCTGCCAGTGAAAGTGAACATTGTGTCGAGGGGAGATTTTAATGCAAAAGGTTGAGGTATCAAGTTGGAAGTAAAACCAAAGGAAACATCTTGTATTAGTTGAAGCGTCAGGTTCACAAGTGGGTTACCA
This sequence comes from Erythroxylum reticulatum, assembly GCA_025504915.1. Taxonomy (NCBI): domain Eukaryota; kingdom Viridiplantae; phylum Streptophyta; class Magnoliopsida; order Malpighiales; family Erythroxylaceae; genus Erythroxylum; species Erythroxylum reticulatum. The sequence goes on along the minus strand of JANSVA010431959.1, from coordinate 6,178 downwards.
ATGGTTATCTTATCAGGAGGCTCAAGGAAGCTAACGAAGGGGACGTGTGTCAAACACTCTACGAAAGTAAATTAATGTTTATCGAAAGTAGTGTATGTCGCCGAGCCTTACCATCCCCAAATACTAGCTTGGTTGAGCTAACAAGAGCTACATACAGAGCCTAAAAGAAGATCCCAAGCTATCTTGTTCATTTGCAAAGTTAAACGTTATGTACTATGTTCCGTTGATTAAAAGAGAACTTGCTCGTGGAATCAAACTTCAACCCAGATGGATAACCATAAGCTTATAAAACAACACTCCAGAATAAAAAAGAGATCACACTGGAAGGAATGCAAACAAAAGGAACTACCAGTAAGAATAATACTGCCCCTCATGGATATGGCTACAATAATAGTAGACTAACGAGAATATGACCATTGACAATATACAACAAACTCGAATTAAAATTTAAGAAGCAAAAGGTAAAAGTGTGCACCTGGCTGCTAGGCATTGTGAGCTGAGGTAGTTTCCTCGTCCCATAAATACAGTACTAAGACATAAAAGCAAAATATATATATCTATGTATATCTCTTACCTGATGGATTGGTATGAAAAACTATGTCGCAACTTTCATTGTCGGGCTGATACTTCGACTATGAAATTGCAAAAGGTATATCGGACCTATCGTACTAGGCGAAAGTTAGCAAGCTCTACCGTTGTCGCTGAAGAGCTTTAGTTGCAACATCTACCCCTTATGGGTGATCAGAGTGGCATAGCTGCCGCTGTTGGTTGCATGGTTCCTGAGACATGCTTTGTACAGGAAAACTGAAAAAAACATGATGAGATGTAAGATAATATACATATCACTAATTAGTCAGCACAGAAGTGTTTATAGGTATATATGAATGCTTCAGCAACTTAGTACACTCTCCAGCTCTAGTATCCCTATTGTTGTCTATTGCCTCTCTTACTACACAATACCACCAACTTGTCGCGTCACCACTAAAGGAAAAAAAGTAGAAAACCCAAATCGTCGTTGGTTAATCTCATATGCCGCCAGAAGCTGTCGTGGCATTATTAACAAGCCAAGGACGAGCCAAACTCGGTGTGAAAATGACTAGAGAATCGGTCTAAACACAAGAACTCATTTAGGCAAATCCCTTGTGATCATCAATCCCTTGCGCCAATTCATATATCAAAATTCTAGAATATCCAATAGATGATAGATATCTTTGGCTCTTAGATGCAACCTTCCACTAGCTAAAAATTCATGAACATTCCCATCCACTTCAATCAAACTACAGCCAGGTCCAGGTTCTTTCTCAATATTGTTTTCTTTCAAGGAAAGCCTTTGCCTTAATGCTTTCGCATAATGACCATAGGCAATATAGACATTAGACATGAGTACAAGACTTAAACTTTCCTTTGGATCCAACTCATTCACATGCTTTGCTGCTCTAATTGCAATTTCTATGTGTCCGTACTTCCTGCAAGATGACAGCAAAGAACCCCGTATAATGGCATCTGGAACTATTGGCATACTTTATATTAGCTCTTCTGCCTCTTTAAGAATTCCTACTTGGCCTAGCGCATCAACCATACAGCTATAATGCTTTATAAATGGCTTGATTTTATATGCATACTTTTATGAATAATTAGTATTTGTTTTCACCAATTATTTTTATAATTTTTTGTCATCTTTATTGATATGAATAGGTTTTGGTTACCCTGAGAACCGAACCTAAAAATAGGTTAACCGATCCTATAGGTTCTTTAAGTTCAAGTTCAGGCTGCCGAACCTAACATTCAGGTTCGTGAAATTGCCGAACCTGATATTCAGATTCAGGTTTAGGTTATTTATGAACGGGTTGGGTTACCCTACCGTGAACACCCCTACTTATTAGAGAACGGAGACCAAATTGAAATTCCTAACGGATTTAGTTTCATAAAAATCATATTAATTAAAATTGTTAATTTTATAGATTTAAAGCGCAGACAAAAAAATTAGACATTCAACGAATAAATCAAAACTCAAAATTTAGTAATGCAGTACGGCACATTCGACTTACATCTGTGGGGCTTCACCTAATTTGATCAACTTTCATTGTGATGCAATAGCTTTATCCAACTCTTTACTGAGCAGATACACTTAACCCTTGATACTATCCACTTGTACTCACACCTTGTGAAAGTATATCACTCTCAATAGTACAACCACCTCATGCTAACCTCAACAGAAGATTTTTGCAACAATGATTGATAATAAAGATGAGAATAAAATCTCAAGTGATGAATCAAAGTAACATAAATAAGGAAACGCTTGAGATAAAAATATTTCCCTAAATATGCAACTTTATCAATCAAAAGTGCGGGAAGTTATAGAACAACATCTGTTATGAATATTTGAGAATAATCACTAAAAATTCTAGGCACATCAGCTTCAAGAAGTCATTAATCGAATAAATGTTTCACCATCGAAACATCACAAAATACAGCTGCATACTTGACAAATTTTGCTCATTTTTTCCCCATAAAAAAATCATACAGTCATCCAAAAATCCACATTTATGTATATGGAACACAGTATCAAAAGATTGTTCAAATCATTGAAAATATAATTGCCAAAGATAGCTTAAATCACCAAAAAAATATGTTGCGTATTATCTTCAATAAAACATGATGATCTTATCTCCAATAAATCATATATTCTCTAGGATTTTATTCTTGACACTATCTTATTTTCAAGAATCCCACATAAAGTGAATTTCTTCTCATAATGATATACCAAATATATCTAACTACAAATAATGCCTAAAATAATTAATTAGATATCTTAACAAATATATTAACACAAACTAACAAACTGATTTATGTAAACTGAAAAGGAAGGGGGTTATGGTTTGTGTGCGTCTATATATGGTTATCGTTTGCGTATATGATAATCTTTTTGTTTCATTTAATTTTTGAAATAATTATTATTCTCTGTTTTTTTTTGTCTATTGGTCGATAATTTTCTCTTGGTTTTTTATTTGTTTGCTACTTCTGGCAAGGGCCTCCTATAATTTTTGTATTATGCTCGTTGCTATAATTACATATTATCATACTTTTAATAAACCTATAGTCAAGGGAAATCCGATAGATACGTAGGATGGAAATATGGGTGACGTTCTTGGGCAACATGATATAGAATTGGAGGGGCATATGTTTAGGGGTGTTTATGGTAGGGTAACCTGACCCATTTATAAATAACCTGAACCTGAACTGGAATGTCCGGTTCGGCAATTTCACGAACCTAAACCTGAACTTAAAGAACTTATAGGATCGGTTAACCTATTTTCAGGTTTAGTTCTCAGAGTAACCAAAACCTATTCATATCAATATATATGATCAAAAATTATAAAAATAATTAGTGAAAACAAATACCAATTATTCATAAAAGTATGCATATAAAATCAAAACATCTATAAAGCATTATAGTTGTATGGTTGATGTGCTAGGCCAAGCAGGACTTCTTGAAGAGGCAGAAGAGCTAATACAAAGTATGCCAATAGTTCTAGACACCATTATATGGGTTCTTTGCTATCATCTTGCAGGAAGTATGAACACATAGAAATTGCAAATAGAGCAGCAAAGCGTGTGAATGAGTTGGATCTAAAGGAAAGTTGAAGTCCTGTACTCATGTCTAGGGTCTATGCTACCTCTGGTCATTATGCGAAAGCGTTAAGGCAAAGGGTTTCCTTAAAAGAAAAAATATCAAGAAAGAACCTAGCTGTAGTTTAATTGAAGTGGATGGGAATGTTCATGAATTCGTAGCTAGGTAAAGGTTGCATCCAAAAGCCAAAGATATCTATCATATATTGGATATTCTGGAATTTTGATATAAGAATTGGTGCAAGGGATTGATGATCACAAGGGATTTGCCTAAATGAGTTCTTATAATTAGACCAATTCTCCAATCATTTTGACACCGAGTTTGGCTCGTCCTTAGCTTGTTAACAATGCCACGACAGCTGTTGGTGGCATCTGAGATTAACCAATGATGATTTGGGTTTTCCACTTTTTTCCTTTAGTGGTGGCGTGACAAGTTGGTGGTATTGTGTAGCGAGAGAGGCAATAGACAATAATAAGGATACCAGAGCTGGAGAGCATACTAAGTCGTAGAAGCATTCGTATATATCTATGAACACTTCTGCGATGACTGATTAGTGATATGTATATTATCTTACATCTCATCGTGTTTTTTCAGTTTTCCTGTACAAAGCATGTCTCAGGAGCCATGCAAACAGCAACGACAGCTACGCCACTCTAATCACCCATGAGGCGTAGATGTTGCAATTAGAGCTCTTCAGCAACAACGACAGAGCCTGTTAACTTTCGCCGAGTACGATAGCTCCAATATACCTTCTACAATTTCACAGCTGAAGTATCAGCCCGACGGTGAAAGTTGCGGCACAGTTTGTCATACCAATCCATTGGGTAAGAGATATAAATAGATATATAATTTTTGCTTTTATGTCTTGGTACTATATTCATGGCATGAGAAAACTGCCTCAGCTCACAACGCCCAGTAGCCAGCTGCACATTTTTACTTTTTGCTTCCTTAAATTTTAATTCAAGTTTGTTGTATATTGTCAATGGTCATATTCTAGTTAGTTTACTATTATTGTAGCCATATCCATGAGGGGCAGTATCAGTCTTATTGGTAGTTGTTTTTGTTTGCATTCCGTCCAGTGTGATCTCTTTTTTATTCTGGAGTATTGTTTTGTAAGCGCGTGGTTATCCATCTGGGTTGAAGTTTGATGCCACGAGCAAGTTCTCTTTTAATCAACGGAATATAGTACATAACGTCTAACTTCGCAAATGAACAAGATAGCTTGGGATCTTCTTCTAGGCTCTGCATGTAGCTCTTGTCAGCTCAACCAAGCCAGTGTTCGAGGATGGTGAGGCTCGGGGACAAACACTGATTTCAATAAAAATTAATTCACTTTCGTAGAGTGTTTGACACACGTCCCCTCCATTAGCTTCCGTGAACCTCCTGACCAAGATAACCGTTGGTAACCCACTTGTGAACCACACACTTTAACTAATATAAGACTTTGGTTTTACTTCCAACTTGATACCTCAACCTTTTGCAAAAGTCGTTTTCATTAAAATCTCCCCTCGGCACAACGCTCACTTTCACTGGCAGGCCTTAAAGACAAGCATGGTTTGAAAACTTTTCTGCTTTCTTTTGGACTATGGCACATTCCTAAGTTCCTTTACAAATACAAATTTGTCTTCCTTCAAATACAACTGCAGTTTCTTAGTGTTAATTGTGTTCTCCTTATTTTTCTTAATATTGGTATTAGTATTAGTATTAGGGTTAGTACCAGGTTTGCCTTTTATTTTCATACGGGCTTTCTGTGTATAGTATTTGAGTCTCCTTTAGGTTGGCTAGTGGTCGTAGTAGTAGTAGTAGTAGTAATAATAATAATAATAATAATAATAATAATAATAATAATAATAATAATATATTCATGGAAGAAGAAAAACCTGAAACTAGCACAACCCGAGCTTTAAAATTAAAAGGACAATTAACTGGTGATAAACGAAAAAAGGATTTTCAACCAACGAATTATTCATGGACTAATGAACAAGATTTTCTTAATCAACAAGGATACTACTATAAGGGTTCAAAAATCCGTAAATATCCTTCTGAATGTCAACCTAAACATATTATTAATATTTTATTAATATTATTATTATTATTATTGTTGTTGTTGTTGTTGTTGTTGTTGTTGTTATTATTACTATTCCTTTTTTCGTTTTTTATTAGTATTTGGGTTTATTATTAAATATTATCTTTACTCTTTATGGTGGGGTCTTTTAGTATTAGCTTTTAAGGTTTTCTTAAGATAGTACCTACAGGAAACGTGAGAGACACGGATTAGGAGGGATGCCTTCAAATCGAGCGAATAGTATCAGGGAACGCGAGTCGGTACGTGCACCTTACAGGAATAAAGATGAAGAAACAAAACATATAAGGAAATGTTAGAAATATCCCTCCCCCCACATAAGCAATTTTTTATTCTTAATTATCTTATTAAACTCATCATCATCATCATCATCATCATTATTATTGCTATTATTATTATTATTATTATTATTATTATTATTATTATTATTATTATTATTACTACTACTACTACTACTACTACTA
>JANSVA010431899.1:0-18976 GCA_025504915.1 Erythroxylum reticulatum | reverse complement strand
CACCTTAAAAACCTTATGAGTGTCCAGACTTTGAATTTCAATTGCACCATGAGGAAAGATATTAGTAATAACAAAGGGGCCAATCCATTTAGATCTCAATTTCCCAGGAAATAATTTCAAACAAGAATGATAAAGACAAACTTTTTTCCCAATTAAAAAGTTCTTCTTAGAAATCATGTGATTATGGAAGGCTTTCATATTCTCCTTGTAAATTCTGGAATTCTTATATGCATCATTTCTGACTTTATCTAACTCCTGTAATTGCAATTTCCTATATCCTCCAGCATCATCCAATTGCATATTACATTGTCTGACAACCCAATAAGCACGGTATTCTAATTTGACCAGAAGATGACAAGGCTTGCCAAAGACAAGGCAGTATGGGGATATGCCTATAGGAGTCTTATATACTGTACGATAAGCCCATAATGCATCATCTAGATTCAAGGTCTAATCCTTCCTATTCGGATTGAGTGTCTTTTCAAGTACATACTTAATTTCTCTGTTGGACACTTTGGCTTGTCCATTTTGCTATGGATGCTAGGCTATGAAAGTACAATGAGCCACACCATATTTGTGAAAAAGTGTGTCAATGATGTCGTTACCGGGGACTGGTTTGATTGTTTTTATCCTTTGGTAACTAGGTCTGATTGTATAAGATCACTACAGCAAAATTTTGAAATAGAAAAGACGACAAAGAGGTTGAGGAAAGGAGCAAGGTTGCAAAAGCTAGTATCTTCTTCCGCAGTTTCAGTGACTGAAGAACAAACAACCCTTGAACCCTTTATCTTTCCAATGAATCAAATCTAAAAAGTGAAATGGCTAAGGAAAACCGCACTCTGAGAGAGTTAGCAACCCCCTGTCAATCAACAGCCATTATGCATTACTTACCTGAATTTAGAGGCTCCTTTCAAATTGAAATCGGGCTTGATCCACCTGTTGCCTACTTTTTATAGATTGGAGAACGAATATCCTTATAAACATCTCAAAGAATTTCATATTGTTTGTTCAACTATGAAACCATAAGAAGTGATAGAGGAGCAAATTAAATTGAGGGCCTTTCCATTTTCCTTAGCTGATTCAGCTAAGGAATGGTTGTTCTACTTACCCCTTGGGACTATTACTACATAGACAGATATGGTGAATATTTTCCTAGATAAAATTTTCCCTGCCTCTTGTATGGATGTGAGAGATATTTGTGGGATTAAACAAAAGGATTCAGAAAATCTTCAAGGGTATTAGGAGCGATTCAAGAGATCATGTGCAAGTTGTCCCCAACATCAGATCAAGCCCTCATTCAGTATTTTTATAAAGCACTATTACCTATGGAGAGGAGAATGGTGGATGCTACAAGTGGAGGAGGGATTGTCAACAAGACACCAAAAGCAGCTCGAAATTTAATTTCTACAATAGACACAAATTCTTAACAATTTGGGTCCTACCAAGAACCCTCAAAAAGGGTCAATGAGGTAAATTTATCTTCCTTAGAAGATAAAATAAATCAACTAACCTTTTTGGTTCAAAATCTGGTTGTAGGGAATACACAACAAGTGAAGGCGTGCGGGATTTGCGCCTATACGAGTCATTCTATGAATATATGCCCCATTTTGCAAACAGATACCTTTGAACAAGCAACTTCCATTGGAAATTTTCCTGGCCCTCAATAAAGGAAATATGACCCATACTCAAATATTTATAATCCTAGATGGAGAGATCACCTAAATCTTAGTCATGAGTTTAGAGCGTCAAATTTTCAGCATTTTCAGCAGAGGCTACCCAAATAAAATCCTCCAAGATTAGGTATATCTTTTGAGGATGTAGTCAAATCACTTGCAACTTACACACAACAATTCCATCAGGAGACAAGAGTAAGTATACAAAATTGGAGAATCAAGTCGGTCAATTGGCAACATCCCTAAGCAAGTTAGAGTCTCAAGGTAAATTACCTTCTCAGACAATAGTGAACCTAAAGGAAAATGCAAGTGTAATTACCTTGAGAAGTGGAAAAGAGTTGGAACCTATTGCTGTAAAGGGACATAGGCACGGTTTAACACCAGCTACAGAAACAGACGTGGAAATTTATAAACAGATAGAGCATCTAGTAATTTTTATACCAACAGAACCCAAATCCTAGAAACTAGACCTCCATTTCCAGAGAGATTAGCCAAATCCAAGAAAGAAATGGACGAGAGGGAAATTCTCGATACATTCTGAAAAGTGGAGATTAATATACCTTTACTCGATGCAGTCAAACAAATACCTAGGTATGCAAAATTTCTAAAAGAACTATGCACTAACAAGAAAAAATAACTGAGTATAAAAAGGTAAGCGTGGGGGGAAAATGTGTCTACTATCCTTCAAAAGAAGCTACCCCCAAATGCAAAGATCAAGGTATGTTTGGTATATCTTGTACCATTGGGAATGTGGGAATAAAAGGTGCAATTTGTGACCTAGGTGCTTCAATCAATGTTATGCCATTGTCAATTTATTCTTCTTTAAATGTGAGTCCGTTGAAAGAAACTGGCGTGACATATCAATAGTTTATCCCAAGGGGTGTTAGAGGATGTGTTAGTCTAGATTAATGGTCTGATTTTCCATGTTGATTTCTTTGTTTTAGATATAGAGGATGATAAGTCCTCTAACTCATCTGATATTCTTCTAGGGAGACCCTTCCTTAGTACTATTAGGAAAAAGATTGACGTTTATGATGGAACATAGACTATGGAATTTGATGGTGAAGTGATTACATTTAATGTTTATGATGCCATGAAATATCCTAATGATGTGAATTGTATATTCAGCATTGATATTATCGAGCCATTAATTCAAACTGCATTTAAATTAGATACAAAAGACAAGTTAATGATTGCACTTTGCAAGAGTCTAAATTTAGACAACATTGGTAAGATCGAAAAAGAACCCTCAAATGATGAGCTCCACGAAGTGGTGTACAAGTTGGAGGCATCTAAGCCAATGGTGACTTCTACTATTTGTAAAAAATTACCTACATCTAACACCACTCTCTTGCCTTCTGTACTACCGCCACCAAAATTGGATTTAAAGCCGCTGCCCAGCCACTTGAAGTATGCTTTCTTAGGAGAAGGAGACACCCTCCCAGTGATCATTTCAAATAAACTTAACAAGGAGGAAGAAAAGAAGTTAATTGGAGTGCTGACAGAGCATAAAAAGACTGTAGGATGGACAATTGCAGAGATCAAGGGTATAAGTCCATCTATATGCATGCATCAGATCCTTTTAGAGGAGAACAACAAGCCTAGTAGGGAGGCTTAAAGGCATTTGAATCCCCCCATAATGGAATTCGTAAAAAAAGAAATAGAGAAGCTACTAGATTCTGGTATGGTTCATCCAATTTCAAATAGCAAATAGGTAAGTATAGTTAGGTGGTGCCTAAGAAAACAGGTATCACTGTGATTACGAATAAGGATGGTGAGTTAGTACTCACCTAAGTTCAAAACGGCTGGCAGGTTTGTATAGATTATAGAAAACTAAATGCATCAACCAGGAAAGATCACTCCCCTCTCCCATTCATTAATCAAATGCTTGAGCGTTTAGCTAGTAAAACTCATTATTGTTTTCTTAATGGATATTCATTTTTTTTACTAGATTCTAGTTGCACCCGAAGACCAAGAGAAGATGACATTCACCTATCCATTTGGAACCTTCACTTACAGACGAATGCCATCGGGCTCTGCAACACCCCAACCACTTTCCAAAGGCGCATGGTCAGTATCTTTTCTGATTATATTAAGAATATTATAGAAGTTTTTATGGACGATTTTATTGTTCATGGAAATTCCTTTGATGAATGTTTGGCTAACCTTACGAAGGTTTTGAAAAGATGCTTGGAGTCTAATTTGGTGTTAAATTATGAAAAATGCCATTTTATGGTGGATCAAGGATTAATTTTTGGACATATTGTCTCTACTAAGGGAATTGTAGTGGATAAGTCTAAAATAGACATTATAAAATCTCTGCCTTACCCCATCAATGTACTAGAGATTCATTCTTTTCCTGGATCATGCAAGATTTCATAGGCGTTTCATCAAGGACTTTTCAAAAATCACTCAACCCTTGTGCAAATTGTTGCAAAAAGATGTCCCTTTCGAGCTCAACGAAGAATGAAAAATAGCCTTTAACGCTCTAAAGGAGAAGTTGATCTCGGTGCTGATAATTCAATTGCCAGACTGGCATTTTCCTTTCAAAATTATGTGTGATTCCAGCAACATGGTAGTAGGTGTAGTTTTGGGATAGCGTATTGAGAAAAATTTGCATGTCATATACTACACCTCAAGAACGCTAGACAATGCTCAATGCAACTATTCCATAACGGAAAAAGAACTTCTGAAAATTGTTGTTGCTTTAGAAAAATTCCGTTCTTATTTATTGGGAATTAAAGTTATTGTATATTTTGATCATGCAGCATTGAAGTTTTTACTAAAAAAGAATAAGGTGAAATTGAGACTAATACGTTGGATACTTTTAATGCAAGAATTTGATTTTAAGATTAGAGATAAGAAAGGGTCTAAAAATTTGGTTGCTGACCATCTCAGTTGTCTACCTATTGTTGAGAAATCATACCCTTTACAAGATGAATTTCTTGATGAGTATTTATTCTTCGTGTATAATAAAGCTCCTTGATATATTGATATTGTGAAGTTCTTAGTTACTACTACTTTAACTGATGAGCTCACTAGGTATGCAAAAGATAAAATAAAAAGGGAAGCTAAGTATTATGAGTGGGATGATCTTAATTTATGGAAGCATTGTTCTGAACTAAGTCATTAGGCGATGTGTTTCAGAGGTAGAGATTGAGTCTGTTCTCAAGTTTTTCCATTCTTATACATGTGGCAGTCATTTTCGCCCTAAGAGGACAACACGTAAAGTGCTTAAATGTGGACTATATTGGCCTTCATTATTTCATGACGCATACATGTTTTACAAGTCTTGTGCTAACTATCAACGTACTAGTAGTTTAGGACATAGAGATCAATTACCGCTCACTCTTATACTCATTTGTGAAATATTTAATATGTGGGGTATTGATTTTATAGGTCTTTTTCCACCATTGTTTGGTTATACTTATATTCTTCTTACTGTGGATTATGTTTCTAAATAGGTGGAAGCCAAGGCTACTCGAATTGTCAATGTTAAAATTATTGTAGATTTTATTAGGACTAATATCTTTACCAGGTTCGGTGTGCCAAGAGTAATCATCAATGAAAGAGGAAGTTATTTTTGTAACCGCGCCATTGACACACTCTTTCAAAAATATGGTGTGACTTTTGGAATAAATCCAAATCCCACAATAGATTGGTTATGATTATTGAAAAGCTTCTAATAATCTGATCTTTCTTAAATTTTAGATTAGATGGACACGCGCCTATGAGTAACCCTTATTAACGAACAATCCCTACACGCACCTAGGATTTAATTCACTAATAGCTTTAAGAATTAGAAAGACATAACCCTAATCAACAAGATCAATAAGCGTGATTGTTTAAATCAGATTATTCATTCTCATAATATAACTTGAAAATCTAGTTATTATTAGATTATATTACCTACCACTTTCATCAAAATTAACTAGATAATTACAGATCTAGAAATCTTGATTAGCTAATTACAACCCTGCCAATTGCATAATGAGCTCTTATTGCAATAACCAGCAAGATAATAATATCAATAAAACAGAGAATGAATAACTATTGCAGAATTTTAAGCATAAAAATTAAGTTTAGATCTCACAACTCATATGAACTTGAACTTGATTAACCCTTGCTAGACTAAAGTATGTTTATCCACTCATGGCTGTACAAAACTTGCAAAATAAGAAATAAGAAAGTCTTTAATTTTCTAGAAATCGGCCACCTCCAATCTTCTGCTAACTCCTTTTTATAAGGAGAATTCTTTTTTAAGATAGAGAAAAAATACGGTAAGGATTAGCACCCCTAATTTCCCTAACTAATCCAAAAAAAATCGTCCCCTCCATATCTGAAAAATATTAAAATTAAAAGCTCAGTCACGCCCCCAACTCTGCATCAGATGTTCATTCACGCACAACCTTAAGCCATGGGCATGGCTTACTGCCTAGAATTTAGAGTCAGTCCAAAGATTGTAGAGCAGCAGTTACAACTCAAAACTTCAAGCAACAACAACAAAATGTCTCCAATTTGGCTCAATTGTCATCTCCTACCCAAAATACACAAAACTAAATAAATTCCACCCTTACCACATGAATATTCACCCAAAACATCAACAAAATCATTACTATAATTAGCAAATATTCACACCATCATTATGTTAAGGATTGGTCTTTCAAGATCTAATTCATACAAACCATTGTAAGTAATCCAGATCGATAATAAAAAAACATCTTTATTAAATAACAAATCTTATTCTAAATAATGAAGACAAATCTATATGAGAAATAGGAATAATGTTTCTTATAACAACTGGAATATAATAATAATAATTTAGTTCTAGTTCAAGGTTAGAAGGTAAAGTTATAATACAAGTTCCTACAACTAAGGCAATAACTCTTGCTCTATTTCTAACTCCTAGGTCCACTTCGTGTTTCCTCATTGATCTACTCCTTATTAACATAATCATATTATTACAAATATGAGAACCACATCTAGTATGTAATACTTAAAGAATGTGGAACAAACATATAAAGCTAGGTTTCAATCATAAACATACCAGAAGAGTTATCTTTAAGTTTCTTAGCTTTTAAGGTAGCAAGATAAACTATGTAATTCCCCTTCTAGTTTCCATCAAATTTAAAGTGAAATCATGTGCCATTGTCATTGTTCTTCTTCTTAACACCATTTTTTGTCTTTGCTATTCTAGCATAAGCCTTATGTTTCTTATTCTTATGCTTCTTATATCCCTTTTTCTTGCTCTTGGAAGAATCCATAATAAAAATATAACTAGGTTCCTTCTTAAGGCACCCCTCTATGATCTTAAGTATATTTGATAGTTTAGGAAATGAAATATCCTTTTTATTCATATGGAAGTTTATAACGAATTAGGAAGAGCCATAACTAAGAGACTGCAACACCATACCAATGCTCAACTTATGGTTTATTACAAAACCTAATTAACATAATTTTTTTAATATAGTCAATCATCTTCAACACATATAGCTCCACTAAAGATCCTTCTACCATCTAGAATTGAAATAATTGTTTAAAGAGCTAATACCTCTCCACCTTGCTTTGTGCACTAAACAACTTTTTGAGATGCAAAATTATTGTAGGAGCATCCAAGTTCTCATGTTGCTTCTGAAGCTCTAGAGATATACTAGGCAACATCACACATGTAACTTGCATCATTAATATAACACTGATGTCTCTCCCAAACCTCATCAGTCGCATCCAAACTAGGTTTTAGTGGAATTATAATGTCAAAAACATATAGTTTCTTCTTTTGTCTAATAACAATTCTCAAGTTATAAAACCAGTCCAAGAAATTGAGTTTAATTAGCTTATTAGCATCTGTAATGCTCCTTAACAATTGATTGTTACTCATCTTGTTCTAACGACCAAAAGAAATAAAATATCAAGTATTAGCTTATGCTAAAAAATTAAACAAATAAGGAGTTTAATAAATATTTAGTTACTCCCACCATTTTATTCAAAATAATAGCCCTCACTATTAAATCAAGAAATTTTCAAATAATTTCCTAATGGGCTAAGATCCTATTCAAAAACAGTTGATCTTAAGTTTACTCAATAAACTAACTAAATTTAAATTAGGTAGATAACAATTTTATCAATCACATCTTATGTGACTCCTAGATTTGTTAGGTGATAACTCTTTGCCAAAATATAATTTATATATTATTCCTAACCTTGCCTTTAAATTCATATGATCATGAGTTTGCTTATTTAAATCATACAAATTTAGTTAAGTAGGACCCATTAATTTAAGATGAAAGATATTCAGGATAAAGGGCCTTTAGTTTGCTCAATAAGTCTTACAATAAATAGAACTCAGTTTTTAATCTTAGGCTATGTTTAGTTAGATGTAAGGTTTTTAATGGAATGAAATTGAATTGAATGGTTTATAATGGAACGGAATGTAAATGAATATAATATTAGAAAATTCTTGTTTGAGAGAGATGGGGGGATTCATAATGTAATATTATGAAATGTTGTTTTAAAGAAAGGTTCATAATGTAATATAGTGAAATGTTGTATATCAATTTTACATTCCATCTTAAACCCCCCCAAATCGGAAGCAACTTATTTTTACTATTACGATGAGATAGGATGTAATGTGAAACCCTCCCCTTCTATCATATTCCATTCTATTCCATTATAAATTCTCCTTCTAAATGATAGAATAATATTACATTTCAATCCATTCCATTAATAACCACCCAACCAAACATAGTCTTAAATAATGAGAGGCAAAAATCTCATTCTTAACATCTATCTAATATTTAATTAAGGGATTTAAAATTTTTGGCCCAATCAAAAAAATATAATCTCATTATTTTAATAATTTGTAACATAATCAAGTTATGAAATAAATCTTGTAAAAATTTTGTTTGATTCTAATTATTAATTTGATAACCAATTTAATCTAGTAATTCAACTCTTCGAAAAATTAAACTAAATTCTAAATTATTCTTGATAAAGATAATCTTTTAAAAACAATTTTCAAATATTTAGAAAATAATTCTTCAAATTTATTAGGAACTTAAACCAATTTAATCTTAATTTAATCAATTAAATTAAAATTAAGTATTAAAATATATAAAAATAAAAATAAAAAGGAGCAGGACTGATTTGCACATGCACGATGTGCTTTATGGGGGTGTTGGTAGATGCTTGGTCCCCCTATAGGTTGCATGATAAGGTTTGTGCACTATCATCTCTTTTTGCTTCTATCTCTATCACCTCTTAAGTTTGCTTTCGACCATTCCCTATTCCATTTGTGCTCCTCCAGATATCAGTGCTTCTGCCTCCATAGGTCTCCTTTAAAAGACCTTCTCTCACATCTTATTATAAGGCGTGTATCGCCCTTCACTAGTAGCTAGAAAACCACTGTTTTATCGCCTCTGACGACCAAGAAGCAACTTCACCAGTGGTTAGCAACACTACTATTGGAGACTTATTGCCTAGCACACAAAAATCAAAACCGAATTTAGAAATAGGATGGCATGCAACAATATTGTTTTCCAGAACACAATCAACAAGTTTTTACAATAATAAACAAGGAAATCAATTTCCATAAACCATGCATGGATCATGGTTTCTAAGCACTTATGTTTTTCAGAAAGAATTAATATATGAGGCAAAATAATCCAGGATTCAGAAAGCAATAAAACAAAAGAAAATTTTGATTAAACACTAATTTGAGCACAAAATTTTTAGGTTTCCAAAAGCGGAGAACAAAAAAAGGAGGTGTATCATTTTTTTCTAGAAGACAGATTCGAGAATTAATTAAATCATAAACCCTAATTCAGTAAAACATTGTTTCAACCTTTAATTTTTATCAAATCAATAACAATTAATCAATTAATTCAAGATAAACAATTAAAGGAGCCTTTGGTACCTCTATTGAAAAACTAACATTGATCGAATCATGGGCAAAACAAAAAATAAAAATTTTATGATTTTCAATCGAATCATAATAATTGAATAACTTGAGAAAATGTAAATCATAAAATAAAGGAATCATACATGTTGAAACTTTTTTGATGTATCAACGACAAGTTGTTTATGCGTCTAGCCTCTAACAATATTTACAGAGCAGTAAAAAGATACTGAACTCTTTGAGAGGAAATTTGATAAGGATATCTATTATCTGATACTTGACTATCTACTGTAATCTCTTGTAACTATTTATACTTTTCTCTATAGCTTGTATTTGCTTATATACTGTACAGAAGGCTGCTATGAACATCTATCTTCACAGTTTATATTGCTCTTATATAGAATCAGAGCTACGTAAAGCCTAATAACTCTTCTGCTCTCATTTCTTTTTTTTTCTTTTTCACCATGTCCACAGCTCCACATTAAACAATTGTTTCTTCTTGTACCTTTGAACTCCCAATGTCCTTTTTACCAAATGATGTTACCCAATTACCTATCAAACTCAACTCCATGAATTATTTGTTGTGGCAAGCCCAACTTATGCCTTTACTTTACAGCTATGACTTGGTCAAACACGTCGATAGGACTGCAATAGCTCCTTCACGTTCCTTTGACAATGATCTGCCCAATCCTGATTTTTTATCCTGGTTTCGACGAGACCAGTTTTTTTTAGTTGGATTGTTTCCTCTATTTAGATGGTTTTATTCCACAAGTCATTGGTGCTTCTATTGCACAACAAGCATAGCAGAAACTGTCTTCTGCGTATGCTTCCAGTTATAAAGCACAAATTAGAACCATTAAGTCCAATTTTTATAGGTTGAAAAGGACCACATAGAGACTACTACTACTACATACACTCAATGTGCCAAGACAATGTTTGACCAGCTAGTTGCTTTACAAAGTCCTGTCCCTGAGGATGATCTTGTTCAGGTTATCATAAATGGCCTTGGCCCTCTCTATTGTCCATTTATTTGGTCTCTTGAAAACAGACTTGATGCTGATTCATTTGACAATCTATACGGACTTCTCTTAAGTGAAGAGACTTTACTTGCCATTGATTCCTCCATCTCTAATATTGCGTCAACAATGCTTCTTGCATCTGATAATACCAAAGGAACACGTACTGGCCGTGGTGGTTGTGGTGGTCGTTCATGAACTAATCATAGTCATTTCACCTGTCATAATTGTAATGGTCTTGGTCACATTGCTCCTCAATGTCCTTCACCAAAATTCCAACGTAATACTAACCATTTACATCCTAAGCCCTCCACCAACCTGGCTATCTCTACGTCCCAACCAAATGCTCCCTGGATCTTGGATACAGGCGCCACTCATCACCTTACCCCTGATCTAGAAAATCTAACCATCCACAATCCTTACACTGGTGGTGACGAGATCAAGATTAGAAATGGTAAAACACTCCCAATTACTCATATTGGAAGCTCTCTTTGTCAAAATAACTCTCTTAATTTTTCTTTACATGATTTATTACACATTCCTACTGCAAGTAAAAATCTCTTGTCAGTTTTAGCTTTTACTCGTACTAACGATGTTTCCATTGAATTTTTTCCTCATCATTTTGACATCAAGGATATCCGCATGAAGGAGTTACTTCTCAGTGGGCCGACTAATAATGGCTTGTATTCCATGCTTCTTCAACTAATCTCTCCTTCGTCGCTCCTTAAGGAAGCAAATTTAGCCAGTCTTTCTCTTTGGCATTCTCATTTATGACATGCAAATTTGCGTTGTGTTCGTCAAGCTCTCACTCAAGCTAATATTTCAGTGTCTTCCAATAAAATATCGGGCCTTTGTCATGCATGCTCGATTGGTAAGAGTCATAATTTGCCTTTTTCTCAGTCTAGTTACAAAGATGATGGCCTTTTAGATTTGATTTGTTCTGATTTATGGGGGCCATCTCCTACTGTATCCATTTATGGAAAATGTTACTATGTTTTATTTTATGATCATTTCAGCAAATACTGTTGGATTTATTTTCTTTCTCACAAATATGAAGTCTTGGATGCTTTCATCAAATTTAAACATGTTATGGAAAAATTCTTTGGTTGATCTATTAAACAGTTTCAAGCTGACTGGGGTGGTGAATTTCAAGCACTTACTAAATTTCTCAATGACAATGGCATTATTCATCGTAGTTCTTTTCCAAAAACACCAGAACAAAATGGGTGTGCTGAATGTAAACATAGACATATTGTTGAAACTGGTTTGTCACTTTTACATCATTCCTCTGTTCCCTTGCAATATTGGAATAATGCTTTTGATACTGTGATCTATGTTATCAATAGATTACCTACCCCAATCTTACAAAATCGCAGTCCATATTGCTCTTTATTCCACACTCATCCAAATCTAAATGAGTTAAAGGTTTTTGGCTCTCTCTGCTATAGTTGGTTATTTCTATATGATGCAAATAAATTAGCTCCCCGATCCTCCAAATGTGTTTTTCTTGGCTTTAGTAAAATTGATATAGGATATTTTGTTTAGAGTTATCTACCAGAAAAATTTATACTTCACGACATGTTTTATTTGATGATCAGTTATTTCTCTTTAAAGAATCTTCATCTGGTCCAGGTATTACTATCCCGGAGCCATCATCACCAGTGCCCATTCTTTTACCCACCCACCTTCTAACATCTCTTCCCATTGAACCCACCTAAAATTCCACTTCCCACCACAGACCTGTATCTCCATTACAACAACAACCACCATCTTCTTCCCTTTTGCCATTTACTAGTGTCCCATCAACCTTACCCATATCTCCATCTTCTTTTCTTACAACTGATATTTCACCCGTTAGTCACTCACACGATACACTACCACTACCTACATCATCTAATACTGATTTTTTTGGCCTTCCTTTAGTTGTTGACTCACACAGTGCCCTCCGACTTCCTCCTCATCCTCTCTTCCAGGCCATAGACGGCACCACATGGTAACTAGATCCATGACTGGTTCTTTGAAACCAAAGGCCTTGACTGCTGAATTTTCTCACCCAGTTGAGCCTAGTTTCTTCTTTAAAGCTTATAAGCACCACGAATGGTGTCAGACAATGGCTGAAGAATAAACGGCATTAATGGCCAATCACACATGGGATCTTGTTCCTTTCACCAATCATCAAAATCTCATAAGATATAAATGGGTATACCATATGAAATACACAACAGATGGAAAACTTGATCAATACAAAGCCTGAATCGTGGCAAAAGGCTACAACCAATGACCTGGAATTGATTTTCATGAAACATATAGTCCTGTCATTAAACCAACAACAATTCGACTTATTTTATCTTTTGCTATGATAAATGATTGGCCTGTTAAACAACTTGATGTGTCAAATCCTTTCCTTTATGGAACTCTCGATGAGGAAGTTTTTATGAAACAACCTTAAGGTTTTGTCCATCCAGATTTTCCCTACCATGTTTGTCGCCTACGCAAGTCAATCTATGGGTTGCGATAAGCACCACGAAAATGGTTCTCATGTCTGAAAAATTCTCTTTTACAACTTGACTTTCAAGGTTCCAAAACAGATGCATCACTGTTCTTCCCCAATCAAAATGGTGAGAAATTATTCTGTCTCATCTACATTGATGATATTCTTTTTACTAGAAAAAACCCAGCAGCTATACAACTGATTCTCATGCAGCTCCATTCTGAGTTCAAGCTTAAAGATCTTGGTAACCTCTCATATTTTCTTGGAGTTGAAGCTAAGTAGACGTCTACGGTAAGACAACAAAAGTACATTCATGATCTCTTACAAAAAGCTCACATGTAGGATGCCAACACTATGTCAACACTTGCTTGCACCACCCTCAAATTTTAAGCTTTTTCAGTACTTCCGTTCAAGATCCAACACTGTATAAATTAATCGGTGGTGGTCTTCAATATTTGTCTATAATAAGACCTGATATCTCCTTTTCTGTGAATAAGGCTTCACAATTCATGCATGATCCTCGAGATCAACATTGGCAGGTCGTTAAATGTATTTTATGTTATTTAAAGGCCACTTTTGCTCATGGCTTACTTATCAAGAAGTCCTCCTTAACTTAGCTTTTTGCCTACAGTGACAGTGATTGGGCTGGCTCCATTGATGAACGAAAATCAACTGGTGGCTATGCTCTGTTTGTGGGACGTAATCTGATATCCTGGTCCTCCAAGAAGCAATGCACAATGGCACGATCCTCCATAGAAGCTAAGTATCGAGCTCTTGCATTTGGTGTCCAAGAACTCAGTGGTTACAATCTCTGCTCCATGAAATTGAGCAATCTTGATCACAACCTCCATTACTTTTTTATGACAATCTTATTGCCATATATTTAACTATTACACTGATTTTCCACTCTCGTTCCAAGCATTTGAGATTGATTTTCACTTTGTGCATAGTAAATGTGCTCAGAACGAACTACAAGTATGTTACATATCTACTACAGATCAACTTGCTGATGGATTCACGAAACCTTTCCCCAGAACTCGCTTTCTTCATTTACGGGACAAGTTGTCTGTTGTTTCACCCCACAGTCAACTTGTGGGAGGGTGATAAGGATATCTATTATCTGATACTTAATAAGCTTGATAACGATCTCATCTATTGTAATCTCTATCTACTGTAATCTCTTGTAACTGTTTATACTTTTCTTTATAGCTTGTACCTATATATATACTGTACAGAAGTCTGCTATGACTAACTTCTATCTTCACAGTTTGTATTGCTCTTATAAAATTAACATGATTGCTAGCTCCCTTATGCTTATAACTATAAATAGAAAAAGCATTAGGTTTTAGTTTTTATTAAAATTAAATATTTCAATTATAATTAAAGTCAAACTCTAATTATAATTATAATTTTATTTAATTTTAATAAAATCAAATATCTCATATTTGATCCCTAAAGTTTCTCAAACTTCACAATTAAGTCTAACTTAATTGAAATTGATTTTTTTCTTTTAAACTATTGTTTATGCGTAACCTATAAAGTTCTTAATATGTTATCAATGATTGTAAATTATAATTTTATTTCATAATTAAAATTAGATAAATTAAAAAATTTAAATTATATTTAATTATCTAATTAAATAATTTATGCTCATAAATCAAGATTGATTTCTAGCAATATATCATAAGTTATTTGACTTAACGTATTTATTCGTGGTTATGATGTAATATCCTGGTTCAATTATTGTAGTATAAAATGTGTTGTACATACATTTTATAAAGTATGCTCTATTTATGATGTACTAGAGTAAACTAAGTGTTTAAATATATTATTGAGATTATAACAAAGATCACAAAAAGACCACAAACGGTTTTGGACTTAATCGGAAATTTTTCTTTTAAATTTATTATGAAGGATATAACGGAGATCACAACTAGACTAGAGATGGTTTTGGACTTAGCCAAAAAAATTTCAAATTTTTTTCGTAAACTTCAAAAAGTTACGGAATGAGTTTGAATGAGCTTTAAAAGGCTTGAAATGTGCTTTGGAGATTTATGTGACACTTTTGAATAAAATCCAGACGATTTTGGTGGCATTTAGTAATTTATAGATTTAATTTGAAAATTCTTCCGGGCAGTTGAAAAGTTACCGAATAATTTCAAAATATGATTAAAAGTTCCAGAATTAGAATTGGAGTCCATATGAACTAAAATGGGTCAAACGGAAGTTGTCTGAATAAAATTCAGGTAATCGAAAATTATTGGACTAAAATGTCCTTTTTGGAAAATAATGGGTATTGATGATTTAAAACCCACTCAATTTTTTAAAAGAAACTAATCAATAAGTATTGACCCTAATTAGAATATTTTATGGTCAATTTGAAAATAAGACAGTTGCGGAATGTTTTTGAGATTTAATTCAATTAGTTGGTCAATTAAATGCATTAAATGATAATTTGGACTTTTTGTACCAATTGAGGGAAATTTGGTCTTTTTACATGATATTAACGGATTGATGAGTCATTAGAGATGAACAATGAGATGATGACGTGTGTTTGATGAGTCATTAGTGAAGACAAATAGGAAGGTGACTTGTGTAAACCATTAAATGAGTATAAAAAGCAAAACTTAAGACACTTTACTTCATTCTTTCAACATAAACGTGAGAATGATGAGAGAGTAACATGAGAGACAAAAAAACAGAGAAAAAGAAGAGAAGAAAGAGTGAAATTTTGGCTAAGGAGGGAAGGAAAGTGCAACTAATTTTTGATGGGTTTTGGAGCATGATTTGAAGAGAGCTTGATAAAGACTAAGTATTCATCATATACCCACAAGATTGGAGGAAAAAGTAGTACGTTTCCTAGCTTATTTTCTAATTTTTATGGGTTTTATTGAGTGAAATGGATGTGTTTAAGATCAATGGTGTCTTGGTATTACTTTGATGATTCTTTGCATAGAATTGGTTGAATGTGACAAGAGAGGAATGTGTAATGGAATTTTGTGTTAGGATAATTTAAACCAATCTCATTGTTTTGACAATAAAACATCCTACAACCCTTAAAATTAGGTGATTCCAATTGGATATGAAACCTAAGACATATTACTAAAAATCTATAGAAGAAACCTAGACCTAATTCGGGATGAATGATATTGAAATTTGAGATTGAAAATGGAAACCAGATACTATCCCTTTATTGAAATAACTTGTGATATTTGGTGCTTTCATGATTTAGAAGTTGAAACTAGAGACTTAGGAGAACAAATTTATACAAGACCTTACATTATCTATTTGAAAAGTAAGGAACAAGTGGATGTATGGATTCTGGACATAGCTTATAACTGTGACTCATCATCCATGATCATGATATGGTGAATTAAATTAGGTAAGATTGTGTTTTGAAGAAATTAGTAAGTTAAAATGGGTAAAAATATGATATTTAAGTGATTTTTCAAGTTATATTTGGAAATGGAGACCAATAGGTTACCTTATGGAAGTAAGCAGAAATATGATTGGCGTATGTGTTTCACGATTAGATACAAATATCAAATTCAGTTAAACTGAATATATAGTTTTATTTCCTTATTTCCTAACTTAGAAATAAATGCCTAAGCTAAATGCACTTTATGTAGGTAAAAGAAAGGCACAGATCGCGTGAGTGTGCTTAGAGATAAGTTCGTAAAACGGTGAGTGTATTTTAGTTATTTTATGTAAATGGTTTTCATTTGATCATGAAATGAATATTTATGTTGAGTTTTCGGCAAATGATACTTTACAAGTGAATATTGCTATATGAGTTTTAATTTGAAAGATAAATTTTATATGATTGGGAGTTACATTGAAATAATTCAATTATGGATCCTCCCACACTTCATTTAGAAAACAACATGAGTCGTAAACGTAAGAGTTGTTTTTGCCTATGGTACATCAGTAGACTTTATACATCCTATTATACTGGTTTATTTATAGTGTTTAACCTATTATGGGTAAGAAATGTAGAACTAGCTCTGCAAATAGTAGTTAACTAGTCATAGGTAAACGATGCAGAAGTAGTTCCATGATTTATTACGAGTAAGTGATGCAAAACTAGCTCCAAAACTACCAGTTAACCAGTCACGGGTAAGCGGCAGAACTAGATTTGTGACCTTATGCCTAGTGTACCATCTGGTAAAGAAACTAGTGGTGGGCTATGTTAAGTAAGAAAAGTCATGAAAATGTTAATTCAGCCACTATTTATATTAAAAGTGATTTGAGAAGTGTCTTATAGTACCAATTCTAGTGGTTGACTTATTTTCTAGTATTAAAGTTTTTAAAAACTTATTGCCACAACTGTTTATTGTTTAAGGAAAAAGGAAAATAAAAATTTTATATTATGAGTTTAATTTTGAAAAGAATTTAAAAATAGTATTTCAGAAATTTTAAAAATGTGTTTTACGAAATGTTATGTCGTTACCAGATTTGATGATGCACTAATAAATTGCTATGGAAAATGTTTTACCATAAACTTTATGATTGTATGGAATATTTTAGTTATGTTGCTATAAAAGGTTAACTTTTAGTAAACTTATTATACTTACTAAACTCATTTAGCTTACCTTTATTTCTATGTTTTTAAACAACCCACCCCAGGTATGTGTACAGGTGTTGCAGTAATTGGGACTTTGTCATAAGATTAATTGTATCGTCGGTTGCTTTTGTACTTGTATCATTTTCATATGTACATTTGTGTAAAGAATGGATGTTTTTAAAGGCTTTTAAATGAAATGCTTAAATATGTTTTAGCTTTTTAAAGTTTATTATAGTGATTGTTGAGAATTATTTATTTGGGGTTGCTTGCGAGTGGACTTGTTTATAAAGGCTTTTAAGTGAAATGGTTAAATATGATTTAGCATTTTAAAGTTTACTGTATTGATTATTGAGAAATATTTGTTTGGGGTTGCTAACAAGTAGACTTGAAGTCCATAATTTGTAGTTGAGAAATTGGTGTGAATATATAAGTGTTTTAAAATGTTTTATGCAGGTTTTTGAAATTTGGGAATCTTAAAAAAGCAGTAGTTATGATGCCGAAATTTTTAATAAAACCTTTGAAAAAAGTTCCCACGATTTTCCGCACTTGTAAAAGTTAAAGTATAGAAGGTTTTTAATAGTTGAATGGCTTAGCTTTACAGGAACCCTTTAGTTGAGTTATGTATCAATTGGAGGGCTATTGTGGGATCATCGAGAGGGCTCCACTTGGGTTTCAAAGGGGAACTCTGGTTAGGTTCTTTCATATGATGTATAATTTAATCATTTAATCATCCAATCTTCCAATCGAACAAAGCGAATCGTTTTTTAACGTATTAAATTATCTTCATATAGTTCATACTATATCCAAGTGATATTAAGTGACTTCCCTTAAATAAGACAGGTCATAAGTGGCATTATATCATAATAATTCCTATATGAGATACCTTGGTAATCTTAGGACTAGGCATTAATTATACAACTATTATACTGAGGAAATCCATATATACATAAGTAATATTCCTTTTTTAATCCTCATAATTGAGTGTTAAGTCATCAATTTGCACTTATTTTATACTTAATTATTTTTAATGTGTTGAAAGTATTATCCGAAATTAATGTAATTATATTATAATTGTTTACAAATGATTTTCAACACTTTAGAGATAAAATTGAGTCAAACAGATGCAAAAGAATGAAGAAAATCTGAAATTCCAAGTTTGATAGCAATTTAGTGACTAAGTGTAAGCATGCCTAAAAATGGAATAAATCTACAGATCAAATTTCAAAAGTCAAACTCAAGATTCTCACAACCTTTAAAGATTATATTGCCATCTTTCAAGGGGATTGACCACCTGAAATTGGGGGATACATTATCTAAAGAGAATCAAGGAAAGATAGG
>JANSVA010431712.1:0-19000 GCA_025504915.1 Erythroxylum reticulatum | reverse complement strand
GGATGATAGACGTGTAAACAGTTTGACTTTGATGAAATGAAATTAAGAAAAATTTGGTTTCAAAAAGATTGTGATTTAAATATTGATATTTTATTATGATGCCATGTGAAGTGAATTTAGTGATTGTTTGTAGCTCACCCTTATCGTAGGATATATACCGGAATGACCTGCGGGCATCCCGGTGTGTACCCTACGGTAAGGGGGCGCTACAAGACTAACCAATTTTCAAGAGATGGAAATAAGAAAAACAACATATAGAGCATTTAAGTGTTGAATGTGTTGACTACTCTCAATAAATGATTCAAAATTCTTGTTTCTCCTCCCCAGTCAAACATTTCAAATCCAACAAAGTAGTGTAACAGTAAGTTGAATTATATATAGATATCTAACCAAAGTAAAAACAAATTGAATTACATATAGATATCTAACGGCTCTCACAACAGATGTACTTAATAGTCATAGTCCTTGTTATACTAATGATATATTTCAAGTCTTAAAACAAAATTTTTCTATCCTTCAACTGTCTTACAACAACTGGTGAGGCAATCTTACAATAAAGACTAGCCTAACCCAAGTTGTTTTAATGACCAAACAAGTTCAACACTTTTGGTCTGATTGCACGTGCAAATTCACACTTATAATTATAATAACTAAAATGGATTGTGAAAAAGAAATAGAAAAGGAAAAAGTGATTTTCTCATTTCTCTTTGAGTTCAATTAGTGAGATTTTCTCATTTCTACACCCTGAATCTCTTAAACTTTCCATATCTTTTATTGTTTTTAGCATATCTTGTGCTCTTACTTTTGTGCATAAGATGTAAAGTTTTCATCTAGATATTCTTAACCTCAAGCTTCATTTGTTGTATCATAATTCAATTTTTAATTTAAATTGGTAAATAACACCTTTTTCACTTTTTATATGGTTTATCACACAAAGTTTGTTATAGATATGGGGAGTATATTGGAAATGGGAGGGAACTACTTCCGAAATGGGAGGGAACTACTGACCCTTTCCAAAATCTATCTCTATGGACCCCTATATTTTGGAAAGATCTATGTGTAATAGGTATTTACTAATAAAGATCTATTTAATTCCCAGTTCATAAAATTCACTGCATGACATACGAAATACGAAAAAGAAGGCATTATGACAAAATAATGATAATATATAATCATGAATCAACACTTCCAGTTTACATATTTCAACATGCTCCAATATATAAATGTAATGCCCCATTGATGCAGGCCTATATAAAAGTAGGCACTCATAAGTCGAGATATTTTGTTCTTCAATCTTGTCAACAAGTAGTACAAAGTTAAATTCTCTTAAATATATTCACAAGTAACTTCAATTACTATAGCCCTTTATCCTTAACTATTGATGAATTTAAAACTGCAAAATACTTCTCCAATACTAGCACAGTCCTCCCAACAACATCCAGGAATGAATATTTGACCTAAAAGCATCCAAAATATTAGATAATGTGCAAACAACTTAAGAAATTTAAAGCTATGTATATATAAAGTTAAGGAAATAGGCGTTAACAATGTAATGGCATAATTATTTGCTGCCTGAATCAAATATCAATATACTGTCATAAAGACTAATTGCCTCCAGATATTGCTCCACTAGAAATGGCACCACAGTTGAAGGATCTTTTGAACCCTTAGACAAAACAACCTGAAACGTAACAGTAATTTGCACTTTTAAATTTATCAATAGTTACGGATAAAGGGCTATAGGAACAAATACACAGAAACATCAAGTGGCAGTTATATGAAGTAAAGAGAGTAAATATTGATGGCATTTAACTTCTATTTACAAATGGAATTAAAGGGATAGTCTAATTATATGATGTAGGAAAGTAATAAAGAGGACCTAGAGATTGCACACTGTAGATAACTTTACATATTTTTGAAGCCAAAGACAACAGAGACCAGAAACTGCTAAATTGGTTTGAAGGGCATGAGTAGAAGTATCCTAAGTGACTAATTTATTTCGCCATTTGGATCTTTTAAGATTCAATTTAACAAAGGATCATTATGAGAAAAATCATCCTCACATTAACTTAGAAAGAAAAAATGCAATGAACTAAACTAAGAAAGATTTAGAAGCAAGGAGAGATATGAAATTGTTTCTTTTTTACTTTCTTAGTTACTTAAATGCACAATAGAGTGTGAAACACTATGATTGTGAAAGACGGAAAAGATGACACCATACTAGCATGCAAAAATAAGTGTTCTTGTAAGATATGATCTTAAATTCTTGTCCTTTCCTATTATCACCATTATTTTCCTCATAAACCATAGTACAATTCTAGTAACTACATTTTTATTATTCAGTACATGTTTTTGTTTACAATCCCAACAACTGCATTTTCATTATTCAGCAAATTTTCTCTATGAACCGTAGTACAATTCCAAAACAACAAAATCATTATTCAGTACATGTTTTTGTTTCCAAAATGGACCATAGCCATTGAAATGGGCAGCAGGAATAAGAGTTAACCAAGTACAGGGTGAAGTAATAATAGCAACTTGTTCAAAGATACTTGCTTCACCTAATGAATGTTTGTAAAAGCAATAAATATCGTAAACTGCGAGCAATATAGCTATAAACCAAGGCCAAAACAACTAATTCCAGGTAAAATGCATCCAAAAATGGATTGAGAAGGAAGTTAAAGGTCCATTTTGAGGCTAAAATTGCAACAGATAAGAAACCAGACCACTTAATGACATCAATCGTAACTGAAAAGGGGTATCTCCTAATTTTTTAAAAGATAGGTCTTTAAACATTTTCAGGAATGGGCAATTTTAGGAAGAGTTTGTGCTTGTAGAGCCAGATTAGGAGCACTTAAAAGGAGTCAAAATTTAGGACCTCTTGGGCAACGATGCTATGTTATTTCGTGACAATAACAAATTTGGTGGATTGTTTGAATGAGAGTGAAACTTGGCATTGGGTAGATAGAACTGAAAGTGTTTGTTAAAAATGCCCAGCAAAAATTTTACTATAGCCCTTTATGGAGTTGCTCATGATAGTGAAACCAAAACGAATTGTTTTGGAGTGGAGAAGCATTAACGTGGTTTCCATTACGATGAGAACAATCAAAGAGCTAACAATTACAAAAGAATAATTAGGAAGTACAACATTGGTTTAGCAAAAGAAGCAGGATAGCGAGAGAAATGTGCAATAGAATGTTTGTGTTCTACTTCAAATTTCAGCTTCACTGTCTCTTCCAGAAGTAATGCAAGGTATACTGTCAACTAGCTAAAGGGGGCCAAGCCTTTCTCTTCAAGAAGCAATGCAAATTACGCAACCCGTGGTATGTTTAGAGCCTACTCGTCTGTTGGATCTTTGATTTTAATTACTAGTTAACTAAAACAAACACAAACGCCAATTGTAGGACCATTCCTAAATCAACATTCTTAAGCCAAACTAAATAACAAGGAACGGATTCAAACCAAAAGTAAAAAGTAAGCATTAATAACGAACAACTCAAGATTCTCTTAAAATCTACATACAACAATGAAGATAAAACAAAAAAGTTTCAATTGTATAATAAGAATTTATTCATCATCATCGTTAGTGGACTCTTCCAATACAATATCACATTCCTTCTCACTGCTACTTGTCTCTAAGTCCTCCAAATCATCATTCAAACATGCTCAGAATTCAATAAAACATTATTTATTACATCAAACGTAATATCATTTTGTTTTAAACACTCTAAGGAACTTTCCTTAACTTCCACTGGAACTTCATTAGACTCATCAATGTCATTTGAACCTTCTTTATTATCATGTAAAGGGATATCATATACATGTCTAACTTCACATTCTTGCACAATCTGCTAATTGGAACCTAGTAACAAATCTTCCATATAAAAACTTGCTTCGATTGGTTTGCCAAGATAAATGGGTCATCCTTGAACCAAAATTTAGTTACATTGATGTTTTTTACAATGCCGTTGACCTTCATATTCGAATTTCCAAGGTTGTACCATTTGCATTTAAAAAGTACAACACTTTTACCCCTAACATATTCCAGCCTGATAATATCTGTCAACAACCCATAAAATGTAATATTATCTTCTGCATAATTTCCTAACATTGTAAAACCACTATTTTGTATAATCTTACGTAGATCACGGGCTTCAGTGTGAAATCACATGCCACTTGTATTGCATACAGTATACTTCTACATCAAACTACGAAGTCCATATGCTAATGCATACAAAGACTCAAAGATATTTCCTTCACGAGAGCTAGTTAATATCGTCATCTATAACAAGAAATGAAAATTAGTTAATAATATATAATTATTAGTGTAGACCACGTACAAAACTTCTTCTCACCTGAAGCTTTAACCATGAAAAAAATTGTTCTCTATGTCTCCTGTCTAGATATAATGGACTTTATTGCCTCAACTCATCCATGTGCTTACTATAGATGAAAAAAATTCAATCAAGATTATATGAAATATCTCTACTTAGTAAATATCTTAATTTCACAATAGGTTAGAAAAACTTGGGGCCTAATCTCATGAAAATTCATAAGCAGATACTAATGTGCAATCTCTAGCTCATTTGTAGGACGAGCAATTGTTTTCCCAGCACTAATCGGCTTAAATTGTTGGAAGAACCTTGATATGTCACTATCATCAACCATATCATTGATTCGCTTTGACACGTTGAAGTTGGTTTCAATTCCTTTGAGATACATTAAACAGAATGTCATGCACTCTTAAACAACATACATCTTAGCAGTTGACCCTTCTAAACATGCTTTATTTCTAACAAATCCCTGTAGTGTACATAGGAATCTTAACAAATGATTAACCATAATTATATAGGACACTATGTACTTAAATTTTAAGAGTGATAGGATAAAATTTAAATAATACCTCTCAATTAGATACATCCATCTATATGCAACCGGTCCACCAAGTAAGGCTTCATTTGGCAAATGAATAGCCAAAATACCATGACATCAAAGAATGTCAGTGGGTATATCATTTCAAGTTTGCATAAGATTAAAGTTATCTCATGACACATATTCTATACGTCATCCTTATTCAAACTTCGTTTACAAATTTGGCGAAAGAAGTCCCCCAATTCCATTAAAACACTTGTCACATGTATATTCAAGATGGCACTCGTGCCTAATGGAAGAATGCTTTGTAACAGTCTATGACAATCATGAGACTTGAGTCAAGTAATCTTCATTCCATTAATATTAACACATCTAGATATATTAGATGCGTAACTATATGGAAACTTCACCTGCTTTACAAACTCACAAAACTTCTTCTCATTAGAAGACATTGTATAGGATGCTAGAGGTTTTGCCACAATAGTTTCAGTTGCTCTTTTCAAGTGTAATTCCTTTCGAATGTTCATATCTTCCAAATCAAGCCGAGCCTTAATTCTATCTTTGGTTTTACCTTCAACATTCATCAAAGTACCAAGGATATTGTCACAGATATTCTTTTCTATATGCATGACATCAAGGTTATGCCTCAATCTTAACTTATGCCAATATGGTAGATCAAAACTAATGATTTTTTTATTCCAATTAAACTCTCCTTCCAATCTCATTCTCCTCTTATCGTTAGGGTGCTTTCCATAACAAATATTCTGCACATGATATAATTGTTCCACCACATCATCTCCATCTGGTAAATTAGGTATAGGTCGATGATCACTCTTGCCATCAAAATTCTTGCTTTTTCTCTATGGATGATCGTAAAGAAAGAAAACGTCGATGCCCTAAGTAACCAATCTTACTTCTTAACTTACAAGAATGATTGTGCTTGTTACAAATAGGGCATGCCTTGTAGCCTTTTGTGCTCTACCCAAAAATAGTACCATAAGCTGGAAAGTCATTGACAGTACACATTAAAGATGCTTGCATTTGAAAATTTTCTCTTTTTGAAACATTAAAAACATTAAAACCATCTTCCCATAACTCATTTAACTCATCTACTAGTGGTCTCATATAGACATCAATATCTCTACCAACCGCTTTTAGGCCTGGAATAACGAGAGATAGCATAAAGAATGACTCATCCATACACATCCAAGGGGGTAAATTGTATGCTAAGAGAAAAATAGGCCACACGCTATATGAAAGTGACAAATTGCCATATGGATTGAATCCATCTGTTGCTAAGCCTAGTCTAACATTACATGGTTCTTTGGCAAACTCAGGATATAGATCATCAAAGCTCTTCCAAGCTTCTCCATCAGAAGGATGAACCATGGTATTACTATCACCTTTAGGCCTATCATTATGCCACATCATTTATTTAGCGGTCTTACTTTATATGAATAATCGTTGTAATCTGGAAGTTCATGGAAAGTACCACAATACTTTATGAGGTATCATCTTATCCCTGCCATCATTAATTCTCCATCTTGATGTTCCACACTAGGGAAAACTTTCCAAGTCCCCATACTCTTTCCAAAATAGGGAACAATCGTACTTACATGCATGTATCAACACATAACCCAAACTTAGGCTTTGTAGAAATTGATTTGCTTCATAATAGGACTTTGGAAAAGATTTACAATTAGGTAATATATCCCTCAACAGAGCAAGTAACATGTCAAATGACTTATTTCTCCACTTTTTGTATACTTTCAAGTGAAGTAACTTTATTAAAAATGACAACTTTGAAAATTTTGTACATCCGAGGTACAACTGTTCAGTTGCTTTGCTCAACAATTCATAAAAGAAAACCATAATAGAATCTCTAATGCCTATAGGAGGACTCCTTCCATCCTGATTAATTGGACAATCATTTAAGAAAGTACCCACATCATGACCCAAATCTTTCATGCCATCATCCTCCTTATTACCCTCACCTTCATTAATATCATTGCCCATCCCATCTATGTATACAATTGCAGCGTTAAAACTTTCTTCCCTATAGATAAATCTACATTCTGGCAGTTCACCATGTAAAACCCAATGGGTGTATGATTGGTCCATGTCGAATTGCATTAAATTTTCAAAAACATTCATTTAAGACCTCATATAACAAGTCATGCAAAGTGCACAAGGGCATGAAATTTCACTCTTTATCCTTGTTTAAGCCACAAAATTCATAAACATTCTCACTCCATCAATGTATTAATGGGAAACCCTAACACTGTTCATCCAACTCTTATCTATACAGCAAACAATACTTATTAATTCAATATAAGAATGAGAACATTATGTTATGTTAGTGGTAAATCAACCATAACTCAAACACAATATTTATAGTAAACAGTTACTACAAATGGAAAATATATAAGGAACTACCGCATTTTAGTACCTGTTGGTGCTGCCTGAAGCAGTTCGGGCACCAGCACATGTTGTTACAAGCAACATGAGCAGGTGTTGCATTGCTGCACCTCAGTGCGGCCAATGTAGTACCTACTAGTTCTACATTACTGCACCAGTATGTGCTACATAGTGCTGTGAGCAGTAATGAGAGTCATAGATAAAGAGTTCTAAGAAGTCTAACTACCTATGAGATTTGTAGATAAAGAAAGGCCTAAATCGTTGTTTAACGACTTAGAAAAATTAAAAGAAGGAAGATTTTGATAAATACATAATCTAAGCTAAGACATTCGTAGATAAATTAGCTTTCCTTTACATATAATAATATTTAGAATTTGTATTATTATTTGATAAACTATATAGAGAACTAGGGAGAGAGGAATCTAAAAAGTCATAAAAATACATAAATAGAGATATGGCATTTTATATCTCTATTTATGTATGAATGCAGGATCCTTCCTTTAGTGGAATTGTATAGAGCAAAATATAGCATTTCATAGAGCAAATTCAATAGCTATAGTATGAGTGCAAACAAACCAATTAATAATCCAGCAACTTGATACTTATAAGTTAGCATACTTGCTTCTTTTTTTCCAATGGCTCCTCCAACTATCTCCTCCTCACACTTGGAAATAGTATTTGTCATAAAGCACGATAAATTAGAACTAAACTTCAGCAATTGAATTTATAAAATCTTTTGAATAGATATTGTTCAGTATAGTAATCACCAAGTTCTCAAACTAAACAATTGATATGGTGTATCATTGTATTTCAACCTATGACAAATGATTTGGTGTATTTTGTAACCAAATCATATATTTGCTACTTAAACTAAATGAACATTATTAATTTGCTTAGAGGTTGTATATATATGATAAATTCACAAGAAGTATCTATTTATGATAGATCATATATGTAAGGATAAACGACGTTTCTGGATCTAGTGGTGTATTAGCTATCTAACTAATGTATGTTTTTACCAAATTATGACTTTTAATATATTACATTTAACTATACTTGTTTTTAAGTAGAAAAACAATGTTAAATAAATTTTAGCACAAATAATTGAAAAAGATAACCTCATTGAAATTGTTCATCATGTTTAATTCAGAAAATAAAAAGCTATATATCAATAGGTTTCACAAAAACTACATTGTTTTCAAATATGGTATTAAAGATAAATGAAATGAAGAATGAAGAACAAAATCTATATATGTGTTTTTATCTACAAGATAACTCTAAGTAGATTAGGTTATGTTTTCGGATAAGAACTTTATGATTGTATTATTCTTACTCCGCTAGGAAAATCTCTTGTGAAAACCCCTCTACATGACCTTAAAAATTTATAAAGTTGTCTCATTTGAAAGAAAAACAATTTTTCCACACAATCATTTAACCTTTTAGGAATATCAACAATTGAGACATAGTTCCCATGTTGAAATTATTCCTCTTAAGCCTGTATTAGTGCATGAATTTGCTGAAACTAAGCGTATTGATATTATACATTTCCTAAACTAAATAATGGAGTTAAATAGTGTTGTGAACTCTTGTTGCCTTGTATACCAATTCAGAGATACTATTATTTGCAATATAGATCCTTTAAAACTAATCATATTGATTCTGAAACTGAGTAGTAGAGTTAATTAGTGTAGTCAACTAGATTTGCTTTACCATATAGCATGTGTCATTCACTTACTTGTTTGGTAATGTCACTTGAAGTTGTTCTTTAAAATATAGAAGTAAAAGAATGGCTAAATAAGATTCCTCAAGCTAAGTTGCTCTCTGACTTAAGTTTTGTATAAATTATAACTCCTTCACCTTAGAATAAGACTTCAGTGTTGGCATCCATTTATTCTTTTGCTTTTTTGCATACACTATCAGCAGTTTATACTATTACATTTTATAGTTATTGTTGCCAAAATTTTTTTAGTTAGAAGGTAATAAACTTTTATAAATGAAATAATAAGTAAAGTAACAAGGATAAAATCCTAATAACCTAACTGGACATCCCAATTCAGACAAGATCAAAAGCTAGAGTAAAAGTACTGTTAGCCATAAGACAACTAAATAACCAGTGAGCTGGGACAACGGTTATGCTAATCACATTGCAATTAAACAAAACTAGATGGCCATGACCAAACAGATGAAAAACATAACAAGAAGAAACTAGTAGGTGCCAAGTTTACAATATGATTTTATCCATACATCTATGATTTTACCAAAATAAACAAGCAAAAGTAACCTGCAAATCAGAAAATGTTTTTATTGTTATAATAGTACATAGGTACAAACTAACTCCTTTAATTTATAACCAAACTACAAACTTTTACTTCTAATGATTATATCAACTTGATTAACATTTAAACAAGTTAGAAATGAACTAAATTACCTAGAGAATACATGAAAAATAGTTGAGGAACTTTTTATGTCCAAGTGAGCATCCAAATTATGAATAAGTTGAAGTTTTCACAATATTGATATAACTTTGGTTTAGTTTAAGTTGCAATCCTTATTAGTTATGTGAAGCATAAATCCACTTCTTATGTTCAAACAAAAACTCAACACTAGTAGGAACAGAAAAGTGAAATTCAACTAAACATTAGATGTAGTTAAACAAAATTTCAATCCTTCTTTATGCCTTAATTTAACCTTTTTTATACTAACTTTAGAGTTTTATTTAATTCTCATACAATTGCAAAACTAAGAATAACATGAAGTACTTGAAATGTTATGATTTTTAACCAAAAAAAAGTATCATGTAACAATAAAGTACCACTTCATCAAGAGTTTATGGACATAAATACATCAAAATGATAGTGAAACTTGAATAAAAAAACTTACAATTTTCACATTTATATTACACTTCTAAATTAGTGATATTAAAAGTAAA
The DNA here is from genome assembly GCA_025504915.1 of Erythroxylum reticulatum. NCBI lineage: Eukaryota > Viridiplantae > Streptophyta > Magnoliopsida > Malpighiales > Erythroxylaceae > Erythroxylum > Erythroxylum reticulatum. The sequence continues at coordinate 8,781 of JANSVA010431712.1, read as the reverse complement.
GAGAAAAACAAGATATTTTATCCCACAATATGTCTACTTAAATTACACTGGTCCCAACTTTTATTTAATAAAAAATCATCATCATTTAAGAGAATCTCAACATCACTATCATTCCTTCACCGTAGATCATCGTTTAGTTCTTTCTCATCTAAGAAAATCGATTCCTATAAAACCCAATATACTAAATGATCAATATGATCAAGTTAAATTGGATCAATAAAACCAAGTCCCTATGTTCAAACTATATAATTAACATGCTTAGTGACTAGTACTTTATCCATAAACCACTCTGAACTTTCGACGAACACTTCAAAGGCAGAATGTTAAAGATTTATCCCAATTCACATAAGGAAATAATGTCTTTTTCCTTAATATACTGTAACACAATGCAAAGCCAAATGCACCACATATAATTAAAACAAACATAAAAACACTATAAAAACTAGATTAAATCATTGAGTATTTTCTCTTAAAGTACCAACACAGTGAACACGACATTCATCACATAGCACAAATGTTGAATGACTTACCTCTACCAAAAGATAGATGCACTCCGACTGGAGAAGACAGAGGCACACAAACGTTAGCAAGGAGAAGAGAAAACAATGGTAGAAAGTGGCTCGAGAGAGAGGGAAAAGGCGAAAGCAGTAGGTAGAATTGAGAAAAATGACTTACCCTCGACATTTTTTCATTGACACAGAAGTTAAGACGATGTCATTTTATAGGGGACGATGTCGTTTTAAGGGGGGAGGTACTTGGGTAGGTTTTAAGAAAACCAAAACGACATTGTTTAGTTTAAAAACCAAACAACGTCATTTTGCTCCTAAACTAGAACAATTTAAGATAGGCTTCCGCAACGTCATTTTGGGGGAGGGGGAGACTACATCATTTTAGGGGGTAGAGGGGACTCAGGTAGGTTTTAAGAAAACCAAAACGATGTCATTTGGTTTTTAAACCAAACAACGTCATTTTGCTCCTGAAGTAGAAGTTTAGTTAGCCTTTCGCGATGTCGTTTTGGGGGGAAGGGGAGATGACGTCGTTTTGCTCCTGAAGTAGAACATCTTCAATTATCCTTCCATCACGTTTTTCGGGATGTTTTCTTCAACAAAACATCTCAGTTTCTATTTTGTGAAATTTTATTGATAAAACGTTCAAAAAGTGTGACAAATCTGCGACGTTTTCATAAAACGTCACGAAAAATTGGATCTTTTCATGACATTTTTTAAAACATCATGAAAATTTTGAACAATTCGTGACGTTTTTTAAAAAAAACGTAACAAATTGTATGTATTTGTTATAGTGCACCCTGAAATTCTCTCTTTCCTAAGGTTTGCATATTGATACGTTTCCTCTGTGATCCTTCACTCTTGTTCCGAGGGATTTGATTATATTGGTTATTCCTTTTTTATTATTCTATGTTAGCTTCTTGCTTGCCAATGTCCTTATTTTTGGGGATATGTTAGACAATTTGGATTGCAAAATGAAAAATTAGAGTTCAAATTTCTGATGTGTAGGAATGAAAGACCATGCTTATTTGTGCAAGCATACAAATTGTCTTTTGCTTCCTCAATCAAATGACCATAATGTTCATTATTGACCTGATAAATTCTCTCTTTCAATGCTTTCTAGCTTGAAATTAACAAGCTTGTGGAGGTTTATGCCCTTATTTTTTTGTAGGTTAGTATTAAAAATGATCAATTTTTTTAACATATGTCATAACTTAGTTTAGTGAGGTCCACTTCTAGGTGATGGTCTTTGCATCAATTTTTATATATTTTCTAGTAGAATAGATGAAGGAAAGAAAACTATAAAGCAATATTATTTTGTTTTCTTATTTTTCTTTTTCATTTTTTATATATTTGTAAATGAAAGGAGCTTTTGGTTACACATGGTTTGTATTATTGTTTATGATAATATTGAATATTTATTTCTTGTCTAATTTATGACATATGATCATACACTTATTAATATGAATATTAATATCAATCTATTTGGATCTTATTAATCCATTTAGATCTTGCATTTCTTAGTGGTGGTGGATGTTATGGTAACCACATGTAGAGTATAAATCTTAAAATTGTTATCTTTGTGGATATAAAAGGAGGAGATGCGTGTCCCTGCAGATTAATTCAAGGTTCATATATATGTTTGTAGTTAATAGATGTTTTGGTTTGTCATTATTAATTGCTTAAATGCAAGATTTCCTTTGCGACTGATTTTTGGAATAGTTATTTCTTGAGTGGTTACATTCCTTTCTAATAAAGGGTGCAATAATGCTTGCTCCTACTAGAAAAAGCTTGGGATGGTGAAGGGATTCAAGTATACTTAGATACTTTCTTTAATTGATTTGCTATGTCCATGTAGAAACTATATCATGTCATGATCATTGATCTTGGTTGAGAATCACTGCGAGAGGAATTTCCAGTTTCATCCTTTATTTCACTTATATACAAGTGAGTTAAGTATTTACCCACAATCTAATAGTCTCAAAATAAGAGTTACTTACAGTTCCTATAGTATTTGCCCACAATCTAGTAGTCTTGGAGTAAATCATACTTTTTACCTTACTTAGAATTGAATCTAGTTCTTTTTCAACTAAGAAATTTATTTCATACTTATTTTTTGCTTTATATGTTCAACTCAATTACTTTGATAATGCCAACTTATCAATTTTTAGGTTAGCCCCCTGTTTAGATAATTCTTGATGTGTTACTTAAATGATGGCAACTCAGTGTGTATCTCAAAGTAATTTATTACATCTACTAATTCCAATAGGGAGATGGAAGTGGGGCATAGTGATTTTAGTCCTAAAGAAATGTAGTTTGATAAATTTATCCATATTCACGATATAAGAAGATTTGAAAACATATATATAATAGAGAGATCTTAAGGCAATTGAACTTTTTACACTATCATTTTTTGTCCTCCTACAAAATAAAATATCACCTCCATTACATTGTCTATGGCTTTCAAGAACTTAATGTTTAGGAAATTTGTTGATAGTTATGGCTGTAGGTTGCATTTTAACCCAATCATACATCATCATATTATCATCTTTTAAGTATGTAGATGGAATCATTATCATCGATGAATAAAATAGTGAGTTCAAAGTTCGGTAATGTGGTTTGCTATTATGGACTAAAGGCCCCATTGAGGGCATCATATAGTGATCATAATCTTGGCTGGAGTTTTTATGGATGCCACAATTATCTAGTGAGAATTTATTTGTTGGGTCCCGTTTTTAAAACCCAACTCTTGCGAAATCATAATCACTAAACTTATTCTAATGAAGTCCCCTTAACCATCATCGATTCCTCTTCTTACTCTGATACCACAACTGTTAGACCCTAATTCTAAAGCCCAATCATTCAGAGTCATAAACCATGTACTTATGCTTGATACCGTGCATGGTTATTCCTATTTAACCGTCATTAGTCATCCTCGATTCATCCTCATTTCTATTACCGTAATATCGTGCCCTATCTTCCAAATCTTTCTTATACTGAAGTAAACATTCTATGCTCAACTTCCATCTAGATATGGAACATCTTAGAGGCTGCATTAAAATTCTATTCCTTCTAATCATTTCATAGCTCTATGCCTCTAGTTTATTTAGACACGAGGCTCATCTCATTTGGAGGTCGGATAACGAAGTTATGGCTAAAAGAATCAAACAGCGTTTTGACTTCAACCATATTGCACCTATCTTGAGACAAAAGACCTAACTTGCTTTAGGGTTTTTAGATCAAGATCATTCTAGGAGGGTTCGAAAGAGGACTTAAATATCTACAACTTTCATACATACCTTGAAGACAAATTCTATCACCTGAAGGGTCAAAAATGGAGCAGACGATAGCATCAAAAGAATAGTGTACAGAAGAAGAAGTCTAGGTCACATAGGCAGAAAGCAGACGAAGCAAAAAGCAGACGAAACAGAAAGCAAACAAAGCAGAAAGCAGACGAAACAAAAAGTGCAACTGAAGTAAAAAGTAGAAAAAATAGAAAGAAGATGAAGCAAAAAATAGATGAAGTAGAAAGCACACGAAGCGGAAAGTAGATGAAGCAGAAAGCAGACGAAGAAAAAAGTAGATGAAGCAGAAAGCAGCCAAAGAAGAAAGCAGACGAATTAGAAAGTAGACGAAGCAGAAAGTAGATGAAGCGAAAAGCAGACCAAGCAGAAAGAAGATGAAGCAGAAAGCAAATGAAGCGAAAAGTAGACGAAGCAAGAAAGGCAGACGAAACAGAGTCAACTTAAGAAGATGCAAATCTTAAGACGAAGCGGAGTTAACTTAGGACAAAGCAAAGTTAACTTAAGATGATGCAACTCTTAAGACGAAGAGGACTCAATTTAAGATGAAGCAAAGTCAACTTAAGACGATGTAACTCTTAAGACGAAGTGGAGTTAACTTAAGATGATGCAAAGTCAACTTAAGAGGATGCAACTCTTAAGACGAAGCATCTTTACAGATGATACAACTTTGTAGATGATATGACACCTTCACAGATGATACATCTTTACAAATGATACATCCTTACAGACATAATGATGTCATCATAGATGATGTGACATCATCATAGATAATACGTCTTTATACTCCTAAGCATGTCCCTTCCTAAGGACCATAACTCTCGATCCAGAGGTCCAAAAATTGCATACTACATATCGTTGGAAAGCTAAAAGAAAGACCTACAACTTTCTAGAAGACAACTTGGTCTAATTTATCATAGATCAATCTAGATTTTTCCTTTAAGTCATAAAACAAATTTTACCCTATTGAAGGCTTGTAATTTTACACGGTGCAACCTTGGAATGTCCTAAACACAACCATTTAACTACCCATTTGACTTTATAAAACTCTCAAATCTTAACTCATTTGTCTCATCACATCCAAGTATATTTGATCAATCATAATTTCTATCTTTCATTTCCATAAATCTCACTTAGGCATACGTATGTATATATATATCCATAATTTATGCTCAAAACCATCTGTTCAAGCTGATAATCATCTCAATATCATCCATACACAATTCACATTTCCTTAACCTCAAAAGAATAAAGATTTTGTAAAATTTTTGATGGCATTCTAAGCCACATTACAACATCATCTCAAAGTCTCAAATTACAACAATTCTTAAACAAATAAACTAGGTATGCAACTATAACATTTTGCATTCCCAAAACCAACTCAAACTACAAATTAAGCAAATTTAGAGAATTTCCCTTAGGCTCTTAATCACTTGATCTCTAGCAATCACCTGAAGATGGGGTAAAAAGGAAGTGAGCTTGAAAGCTCTTGAGTAATAGTTTATAATAAAAATATAAGCAAAACGTTTGAAAACATTTTTCTTGTTATAGAAAATTTCATTGAGTTTATAGAACACATGTTTCTTCGACTTTCAGCCAAAGTCCACAAGTCACAAAACATGAATGCATCAAACTTGCTAAGATAAAGTGAGCACATAAGAACATTAGAATGGTTTGGGTGGATCCAAAAATAGAACGAACTACACAATTACCGTAAGGGTCTTGCCTAGCTGTGAACTTATAGGAGTCCATAAAGGAGTTCCATACCAATAGCGAGCAAGTGGGAGAAGACTTTAACTTGTTTAACGTGCACATGACGGAACTTCGGGGACCATCACAAACCCACATAACACATAATTCATGATTTGTAGACTTGTTGCCTAAAATGGCACTTTTTCAAAAGCTTGCTTTTCATATACTTGATATATATCTTGAAAACCATTCTTGAAAACTAATTCCATAAACATGTATCTTTTCAGAAATCATTGGCAAAGTCTTTTTATTAAACATCAACACAATTGATGTAGCAACATATAGCAGATTTCACAAATCATTCAAAAATAATGAATGCAGCATATTATGTTACAATTAAAATCAATAAACATATTTGATTTAAAGAAAAATAGTAATGCCTTATTTACTCTATTATAAACATGTACCCACCTTGATTTCCTTACTTATAGACTTGCTCAAAATGCCTCTTCCCTTATTCCTCTTGCCTCTCTTGATCCCTTGATTCTTTACTAAATGAAGAGATCTTTAGCTCAAATGGAAGCTCTTCTCTTCCTCTACCTTTTTCTCTTCTTGAACCACTTCAAAATCTCTCTCAAAAGCTAAGAAATTGATACCCTTGCTTGTTTTCTCTTCTTTCTCTCTTTCTTTTTTTCGTGCTTCTCTCTCTTCTCTCTTTTCTCATCCACGCATCTAGCTTCTTCTCGAATCCCTAATTCATGTTTTCTCCTTCTCTTAAAAGCATGCCAAGACTTCTTATTTCAATTTTGCCATTAATATTTGAGAAATGCCCAATTCGTCCTTCTTTATAAGCTTAGGTTCTTTTAACCTTAAGTGGCTTCCCAAAAACACCCTTGAACATTCTTATAACCTTAACACTTTAGTTTAATCAACCTATATCATATAATCTTTCTAACATCAACATAATAATTAACTCCACAAACTTTCTTAAAGATCTTATAGTTGATGTAAATCATACTTATTCATCAAGAGAAAAAATTTGGGCGCCAACATTTATCCCTCTCTTAAAAGAATTTCCTCCTCGAAATTCATACCTAACTAATCTAGGGCTAGGGGCTTGCTTCCTCTTGTACTCCTTCGTTTTCCATTTTACTCCATCACTTAAATAATTTCTTTCAAATGACCCTAGTTAACAGATTCAATCAATCCCTCCATGAATTTTTTAGATATCACACTATCCTATCTGTTTCCTCAATATACTTCAAATTACTCACCATTTTCCACTTCTTGTGTCAATAACACCAATATCATATCATATCAATATTCTTAACCTACTCACATATATCAAATTACAAATTTAAGACATCTTTCATTAATAGAACTTCTCATAACTATTTCATATGGACCTATTCATGTCGGGCTTAACTACCCTTCGTTCAAGCCTGAGCACACCTTAGCACGGTGATACTCTCAAAGATAATTTATCTTTCTCCTGATGATTCATATCATTGTGGTGTCAATACACTTAACTCTTATGCCTGTTCTTACTGTAGTCTATGCCTTTGACATTGATCCTTTTAATTCATTCATCTTTCTCGAATCTCTTAAGTTCTAACATTGATCAATTTCACCTGTCAAATAACATCTACTATTCTGGCCTTCAACAATTTATATGCCTTACTCATCATAATATAAAAGAGATGACTCTTTCTTTCATCTAACTCCTCATACATTATTCAAATGAAATCACTAGGACAGTGATTGCGATGCTTAAGGTCAAATAGAACTATACATGGGTCTCATATTCCTATAAACTTCAAACTATATGCCTTAAGCATATTTCTAACAATTAAGACCGTCGGCAAACTAAACATTCACTCACTTGATTTGACATTCTTAGTCGCTAAAAGAATTTTAGGTGTATTCCTACTAGAATGTAAAACTTACATTATCATTTGTATTTTTCTAGCAATCTCTTTACTCAACCATCTTTATTGATTTCACAAACTTCTGATTTTAATAACCATGTATCATTCTTCCTATTCGAACTCAAAATTCAAATCTAATTCCAATCTTTCAATATCACAATTTCTGAATCCTTAAATTGGGCTTGGTTTATCCTTTCATGTAAAATTGATCTTCAATTTTATAGCAAATAGCACTTGATTTGCCCAAAATTCAACTCCACATTCTATGCTTCTTTTTGCTCTAGTTCTGATAAACTCAATATCGAATTTCTGCTTAATATATTTGATATAACATTTACCCTTACTTGGAATTTCCCATTTGTATAATTATATTCTTTCGGTATTTAGATCAATTTTCTCAGTCTCACATTAAATTCTCTCAATTCAATGATTGCCTCCAACTTTTATGATCTATATTTGTATATATACATCCAAGACGTTCGTATGCATATACTGTCTCGAAACTTTCAAAACAATCATTAGTGTAGCAGCTCTAAATCATGTATCAAATAGTCAACTCATAAGACTTTATTTGTCTCCATACATATGAAATCACTTCATTATACTGGATTGGATTTTAGCCAAATCTCTTTTACAACATCTGTGCATATTATAAAAATCTCCAAATCCATATGATATAATTTATATTAGCATAATTCCTTAAAAATCTTTTTACTTTCATTACTCACAATCTTTACACGTTTTTCTTCACACAGTTAAACTATTTTTCTCAACTTTTTGAATATCTTTAATGCATCATCAATTTTTTTTAGATCACTTTAATCTTCAATACCATGGTGTTGTCGGGGAAATTGTTAACTCAAACAATTATTGTCAAACTCCATATGCCCCCTGATTAGTCCTCGTAATTCTTTAATTAATTGATTCCTTAATAAGGTGACATTGTCTCACTTTATTTTCAATTTCCCAATTAACTTCCTTTCTCGAATGATTTTCTCCATTCTTTAAATTTCCTCATACCTCACCTCGACTTATTTTAATGTTTACTCATTCATACAAGCTTCTCCACATATTACAACTTATTTGCAAACTTAACTTCTTGTGATTGAAATACATTCATCAAGTCATATTTGTATCTCCTGAACATACTTACACAGAATATAACGTGAACATATATACTCCTCATATTAGCAATCCGTGTCTCCTTAAATTCAAGAATCCACTTACATGATCCTTTACATCAAACAAAATACATACTCTTTTAATAACATAATCAACCTCTTTTGCTTGAGTCTCTGTTAGGGATAGGACTCCCATACTCACTTTCAAATCATTACATATTCATTTCTGATC
>JANSVA010431519.1:0-19017 GCA_025504915.1 Erythroxylum reticulatum | reverse complement strand
TTAAGGAAATATAAATTGTGTATGGATGATATTGAGATGATTATCAGCTTGAACAAATGGTTTTTGAGCATAAATTGAGGATATATATATATATATATATATACATATACACACATATCCCTCAATGAGATTTATGGGAAGGCAAGACAGGAATTATAATTGATCAAATATAGTAGGATGTGATGAGACAAATAAATTGAGATTTGAGAATTTAATGAAGTCAAATGGATAGCTAAATGGTTGTGTTCAGGACATTCTAAGGTTGCACTGTGCAAAATTACAAGCCTTCTATAGGGTAAAATTTGTGTTATAAATTAAAGGGAAAATCTAGATTGATCTAGGCTAAATTAAACTAAGTTGTCTTCTAGAAAGTTGTAGGTCTTTCTTTTAGCTTTCCAAAAATATGTAGTATGAAATTTTTAGACCTCTAGAATAAGAGTTATGGTTCTTAGAAAGGGAAATGCTTAGGAGTATAAAGGTATATAATCTATAAACATCTATTGTCTGTGATGACATCATTTTGTCTATAAGGATGCATTGTCTGTAAAGATGTATCATTTTTTATGACATCATATCGTTTGTGATGACGTCATTCATTTTAAGAGATGCATCATCTGTAAAGATATATCGTTTGTAAAGATATATCATCTGTGATGACGTCATATCGTCTGTGATGATGTCATTCGCCTTAAGAGATGCATTGTCTGTAAAGACATATCATCTATGATGACGTCATATCATATCGTCTGTGATGACATCATATCATTTGTGATGATGTCATATCGTATGTAGAATTGTATTGTCTGTAAAAATGCATCGTCTTAAGAGTTATATAATCTTAAGTTGACTTTGATTCGTCTTAAGTTGACCCTGCTTCATCTTAAGATTTTGTTTCGTCTTCTTTGCTTCATCTGCTTTACTTCGTCTGCTTTTCGCTTCATCTGCTTTTTGCTTCGTTTGCCTTTTGATTTTTCTATCTTTTGTTTTGTCTACTCTTTGGCTTTGTCTTCCCTTTTTGCTTCGTCTATCTTCTTGTTTCATCTACTTTCTGCTTCGTTTGCTTTCTACTTATATGACCTAAACTTCTTCTTCTGTACACTATTCATTTGATGCTATGGCCTGTTCCATTTTTGACCCTTCAGACGATTGAATTTGTTTTAAAGGTCTTTAAAAAAGTTGCAGATCTTGAAGTCCTCTTTCAAACCCTCCTAGAATGATCTTGATCTGAAAACCCTGGAGTAAGTTATGCCTTTTGTCTTAAGATAGGTGCAATATGATTGAGGTCAAAACCCTGTTTGATTCTTTCAGCTATAACTTCGTTATCCAACCTCCAAATGAGGTGAATCCTATGACTAGATAAACTAGAGACATAGAGCTATCAAACAATCTAGAGGAATAGAATTTATTTTTTTCCCATCCTCTAAGATGCTCAATATCTAGATGGAAGTTGAGCATAGAATGTTTTCTTCAGTATAAGAAAGATTTGGGGGATATGGCCCAACACTACGGTATTAGATAATGAAGATTAACCGAGAATGACTAACAAGGGTTAAATGGGAATATCCATGCATGGTATCAAAGAAAAAAGAGGATTCGATGATGGTTAAGAAAACTTCATTAGAATAAGTTCAGTGATTATGATTTTGCAATAGTTGGGTTCCAAAAACGGTGCCCAACATTTATATTATCTGAGCAAGAGTTGGGTTTCGAAAATGGGACCCAATATTAGTCGAGAAGTTAAGTCTCAGATCGTTAAGTTGACATTCTTAACGGTCGGATGATTTTGACCTCGGTAAGAGTACTTGTTGACATTCTTTGGGGTGTTTGGGATATCGAATAAGCTAGGCTTAGTTCGATCTATTTTATTAAACAATTTCTTTTTCTTTGATAGTATAGAGATAGCATTACCCCCATCTGTTTGACTAGTCAAGAAAGAATTTCGAGGAAAAAATTTCTAAAGTGGGAGAGTTGTAATATCCTACCTCCTAAAATTGTTAAGAGATTAAACTGTTAGATTGAATTGCATTAGTTATTTCATTTAAGATTTTATGAGGTGTATTTCATTCACATGCATAATATTCGTATATATATATATATGAATCATGGTTTAGAAAACATTGCAAGATAGTATATGCACTCAATTGACATATTCAAGGGTATAGAACAAAAATGAAAGTGATATGAGTGTGCATTCCCAATGTTTTCCATTTTGATTTACCAATAACATGAGTTGATGGATTATAATTAATGAATTGGGAACTTATTGTTACAATTGAGTAATTGATGAGGCGATATATGCATCTAGTCTAAGAAAAATGTTAAAAACCAAGACAAATTTATACATGAGAATTTAGGTTGATTGGGTCTATGAAATGGTGACATGTGGCATTAGGAATAAGTGAAAAATGGCTTAGATAAATGGATGACAAATGGCTTGAGTATAATTACGACAAGTGGCCCTTTAAGTTTGTGACAAAGGGCACTTTAGACTTAAGACATGTGGACCAATAGCATGGTGACTTGCATAGCTTTACAAATGATGACATGTGTAACCTTACAATTGGTGACATGTGTAGCCTTACAAATAGTGACGTATGGAGGCTTAAAATGAGTGACATGTGGAGCCTAAAGTAAGTGATGAATGGACTAATAGAATAGTAACATATGGACCAATAAAAGGATAACAATATACCAATAGAATGGTGACAGATCGACAAATGGAATGGAGACACATGCATTAGTTTGGCCTTCTTGAATTTTCTAGAAAAATTGGATGAAAAGGAAATAGAAGTAAGAGTGAAGATCTGCCATAAGTTTAGAAGAGGGAGAAAAATGAAAATGAGTAAAGAAGGAGAGAAAAACTATCAATAAATTAAGAAATAACAAAACTCTCTGAATCGTCTATCAAATCCATCAGTTTTTCTTATAAGATGGTGAGTTGCTCTCTTTCCTCTTTAATCACCTTCATCTCTTATGCTTCTTCACCTTCATGGGCAGAGACTTTTATATCTTCTTCAAACTCAATATTTGTTGTCGTCTATTCTTCGTTCTTTTATTCTTTAGAAGATTCAAACACATCAATTATCTTGAATGAGCTACTCTCCTTCTAATTCTTTAATACATCATTCAAGTTGAGTGTCACTTAGTTATCATCAATCTGGAATATAAAGTTCTTTTTCTGGACATCTGCCAAAGATTTTTCAATGTTCACAAATGGGATATTAAGAACTAGTGAATAAAAGGAAGGGTTGGCATTATTTTCTCCATCCACTTTCTTTATCTCTTTATCTTCAATAAGGTGGGGTTTAGTTTGGTTTTCAACTAATCCTTCTGACTCTCCCCCATTCTTAGGTAAGATAACCTCATATTGCTCTCTTAGATGTATTTCCATATTATTTAGAGAGTCTTCCAAACTTTTCTTATAAATTTCACGAGAAAGTTGTCTCACAAAAATCTCTAGGTTGTGAATAGACGAGGCATGACTTTTCTTTACTTCCTCAATATTCTCTTCTATGATCCTTTGAGCCTCTTTTATATCTGTGAGCTTATCCAGGATCTTATCCAGTTTAGAATCCCATGAACTGAGCTCATCTTGCTAAAATCCTAATACGACTTGTTGTCCTAAGTGAGTCCTTACTTTATTGGGTCAATAGAGATTTGGGTGGTTCTGCCAACCCAGAGTGTACATGCCCCAATCCCAACCATATTATGCCTCATTGTAGTTCACAAAGTTCTTTTCTCCCTATAATATCTATCTTCCATCATTGTTCTTTCCATTTCTTCTTAGTATTTAGCTCTTTAGATGTCTCATTGTCACTCTAAAATGTTTTGATGTGTCTCTACTTTACACTCAAACTTCTTTCTTTCTCTTTTTCTAAACAAAAGATAGAGAGAAAGCCTTAGAATAAAGAGCTAAACCAATCGCCTTTCTAATCTTAGAGAGATAAAGTTAAGATGAAAGTGAGTGAAAAAGTGAAGTAAGAAATAAATATATACGTGAATGAGGGGTAAAATGATAAAAATTTAAACTGAAAATCGCATGGGAGAAGTTTATCCTACTGCAGGCCACGATCGTGGCCTGTAATATTTTAATTAATTTTAAATTTTTTCTTCTTTTGTCCTTCTACACTTTTCTGAGATCACTTCTTAACTCTTTATATCTCTTTTACCTCTCTTTTACTTACTTCCTCGATCATCTAATACATGTTAAAGTCCTTTGCCTTCCTAACCTTATTTGGGAATGAAATAACCTAGCTACTGAATTCAAACTATCTAAAAGTCAAAGAAATATCATGGAATTAAAATTCCATGGGTTGCCGCTCATGCAGTGCTTCTTTTAACGTCAGTAGCTTGATGCTCTTCTTTTATTAGAAACTCAGTCAAGATCAATTATGAGCGGCTTACCTTCAGGCTTTTCATTCAACATCAGTTTTGTAGCTTGTAAATAAGCTACAAATTGTGAAATGATCTAAAGGACAATATTGATAAAGTTGAGAAAACCAATTAATTTCAGTAATGTCCTTTTCACTAACGAACTGTTAACAAAATATGGAATAATAAAACTCTATGAATCTTCCATCGAATCCAACAATTTGTCTTGTAAGAAGGTGAGTTGCTCTCTTTCCCCCTTAATAACCTTCATCTCATCTACTTCTTCAGCTTCATGAGTAGAGACTTTCATAGCTTCTTCAAACTCGATGTCTGTTGTCATCTAACTCTTCAAATGTCTCATTCTCACTTTAAGATGTCTTGATGTTTCCCTACTTTACACCTCAAACTTCTTTCTCTCTCTTTTTTAAAGAAAAACATAACAAAAAAGCCTAAGACTAAAGAATAAACAAATCACCTTTCTAATCTTAAAGAGATAAAGTTAAGATGAAAGTCCATGAAAAAATGAAGTAAGAAATGAATATATAGGTTAATGTAGGGTAAAATGGTAAAGATTTAAACTAAAAATTGCTTGGGACTAGTTTACCTTGCAGTAGACCATGATCATAGCCTGCAATATTTTTACCAATTTCTAACTTTTGTCCTTTTACACTTTTCCGAGATCACTTTTAACTCTTTTGTGCTCTTTCACCTCTCATTTGCTTGCTTCCTTGATCATCTAATTCATTTCGAAGTCCTATGCCTTCCTAACCTTATTTGGGAATGAAAGGACCAAACTACAGAATGCAAACTATTTAAAAGTAAAAGAAATAACATGGAATTAACAATCCATGGGTTGCCTCTCATGCAGCGCTTCTTTTAACATCAGTAGTTGGACACTCTTCTTTCATTGCAAACTCAGTCGGGATCAATTATAAGTGGTTTGCTTTCATCCTTTTCATTGAACATCAGTTTTGTAACTTATAACTAAGCTACAAATTGCAAAATGATCTGAAAGACAATATTGATAAAGTTAAGAAAACAAATTAATTTCAGTAATGTCCTTTTTCCTAACAAAGTGCTAATAAAAAATGGAATAACAAAACTCTCTGAATCTTCCATCAAATCCAACAATTTGTCCTGTAAGAAGGTAAGCTGCTCTCTTTACTCCTTAATCACCTTTGTCTCATCTGCATCTTCTGCTTGATGAATAGAGACTTTCATAGCTTCTTTAAACTTGATGTTTGTTGTTATCTGTTCTTCATCCTTTTGTTATTTAGAAGATTTGAACACATCAATTATCCTAAATGAGCTACTATCCTTCAAATTCTTTAGTACATCATTTGTATTGATTGTCACTTGGTCATCATCAATCTAAAGGATGAGGTTCTTTTTGTGGACATCTACCAAATATTTTTCAATGTTCATATATGGTATATCAAGAACTGGTAAATAAAAGGAAGAGTTAACATTCTTTTCTTCATCTTCTTTCTTAGTCACTTTATCATAAATAAGGTGGGGTTCAGTTTGGTTTTCCACTGATCTTTTTGACACTTCCCCATTTTTAGGTACGGTAACCTCATATTGGTCTCTTTGATGCATTTCCATATTACTTAGAGAGTCTTCCATAATTGTTTTACAAAATTCACAGGAAAACTGTCTCACTCGAATCTCTAGGTTGTGAATAGACGAGGCGTGATTTTCCGTTACTTGCTCAACTTACTCTTCTATTCTCCTCTGACGCTTTTCTATGTCCATGAGCTTATCTAAGATCTTGTTCAATTTAGAATCTCATGCACTAGACTCATCTTGCTGAAATCTTGATAGGACCTTGGTGTCCTAAGTGAGTCTTTACTTTATTAAACCAATAGAAATTTGGGTGGTTCTCCCACTATGAAGTGTACATTTTCCAATAAGGATCTTTACTTCGCCAACCATATTGTGCCTCATTGTAGTTTGGAAAAGTTACTTGCTCTCTCATGCAGAGCTTCTTTTAATGTCAATAGCTTGACATTGTTCGTTCATTGAAAACTCTGTCAGGATTAATTATGAGTGGCTTGCTTTCTACCTTTTCATTCAATATCAGTTTTATAGCTTATAAGTAATCTAAAAATTGCAAAATGATCGGAAAGACAATGATAATAAAGATGAGAAAACCAATTAATTTCTGTAATGTCCTTTTCACTAACAAATTGCGAATAAAATATGGAATAACAAAACTCTCTAAATCTTCCATAGAATCCAACAGTTTGTCTTATAAGATGGAGAGTTGCTCTCTTTCCTCCTTAATCACCTTCATCTCCTATGCTTATTCCACTTCATGAACAGAGACTTTCATAGCTTCTTCAAACTCAATGTTTGTTGTTAGTGTTCTTCACCCTTTTGTTCTTTAAAAGATTTGAACACATCAATTATCCTGATTGAGCTACTCAACTTTGAATTCTTTAATACATCATTCATGTTGAATGTTACTTCATCATCATCAATCTGAATAATAAGGTTCTTTTCGTGGACATCTACTAAAGATTTTTCAATGTTCACACATGGTATATCAAGAATTGGTGAATAAAAGGAAGGGTTGGCATTCTTTTCTTCATCCTCTTTCTTCATCACTTTATCTTCAATAAGGTAGGGTTCAGTTTGGGTTTCCACTGATCCTTCCGACTCTCCCCTATTCTTAGGCACGATAACCTCATATTGCTCCCTTTGATGTATTTCCATATTATTTAAAGAGTCTTCCACACTTCTCTTACAAAATTCACGAGAAAATTGTCTCACTCGAATCTCTAGTTTGTGACTAGATGAGGCATACTTTTCTATTACTTGCTTAATTTTCTCTTCTATTCTCTCTAACCATTTTCCATATCTATGAGCTTATCCAAGAACTTGTCCATTTTAGAATCCCATGAACTAGACTCATCTTGTTGAAATCCTGATAGGTCTTGATGTCTTAAATGAGTCCTTACTTTATTGGACCAATAGAAATTTGGGTGGTTCTACCACCCCGAAGTGCACATTTTTTAATAAGGATCTTTACTCTACCAAACATATTGTACCTTATTGTAGTTTGCAAAAATTCCTTGCTCTCTGTAATATCTGTCTTCCATCATAGTTCTTTCCATTTCTTCTTGGTATCTAGCTCTTCAGATGTGTCATTCTCACTCTAAGATGTCTTATTTAGGAATGAAATAACCTAACGACATAATTCAAACTATCTAAAAGTCAAAGAAATAATATGGGATTACCAATCCATGGGTTGGCTCTCATGTAACGCTTCTTTTAATGTCAACAACTCGACGCTATTATTTCATTGAAAACTCAACCAGGATCAATTATGAGCGGCTTGCTTTCTCCCTTTTAATTCAACATCATTTTTATAGCTTATAAGTAAGTTACAAATTGAAAATTGATCTAAAAGACAATATTGATAAATTTGAGAAAACCAATTAATTTCAGTAATGTCCTTTTCACTAACAAACTGTGAATAAAATATGGAATACCGAAACTCTCTGAATCTTCCATCAAATCCAACAGTTTTTCTTATAAGATGGTGAGTTGCTTTCTTTCCTCCTTAATCACCTTCGTCTCCTCTGCTTTTCCGCTTCGTGAATAGAGACTTTCGTAGCTTCTTCAAACTCGATGTCTATTGTTATCTATTCTTCGTCCTTTTGTTCGTTAAAAATTCGAACACATCAATTATCCTGAATGAGCTACTCTAATTCGGATTCTTTAATACATCATTCATGTTGAATGTCATTTGGTCATCACCAATCTGAATGATAAGATTCTTTTCATAGACATCTACTAAAGATTTTTCAAAGATCACATATGGTATATTAAGAATTGGTGAATAAAAAGAAGGGTTGGCATTCTTTTCTTCATCCTCTTTCTTCGTCTCTTTATCTTCAATAAGGTGGGCTTCAATTTGGTTTTTCACTAATCCTTCTGACTCTCCCCCATTCTTAGGCACGATAACCGCATATTGCTCTCTTTGATGTATTTCCATATTATTTAAAGAGTCTTCCACACTTCTCTTACAAAATTCATGAGAAAACTATCTCACTTTAATTTATAGGTTGTGAGTAGATGAGGCATGATTTTCTGTTACTTGCTCAATTTGCTCTTCTATTCTCCTCCGACCCTTTTCCATGTCTAAGCTTTTCCGGGATCTTGTCCAATTTAGAATCCTATGAGCTGGACTCATCTTGCTGAAATCCTGATAGGTCTTGATGTCCTAAGTGAGTCCTTACTTTGTTGGACCAATAGAAATTTAGGTGGTTTCACCACCCCAAAGTATAGATGTTCCAATAAGGATCTTTACTTTGCCAACTATATTGTGCCTCATTGTAGTTTACAAAAGTTCCTTGCTCCCTATAATATCTATATTCCATCAATGTTCTTTCCATTTCTTCTTGGCATCTAGCTCTTCAGATGTCTCATTCTCGCTCTAAGATGTCTTAATTGGTTTTTACGTTATGCCCCAAACTTCTTCCTCTCTCTCTCTCTCTTTTAAACAAAATATTGTGAAAAAGCCTGAGACTAAAGAATTAAACTAATCGCCTCCCTAGCACAATGCCAAAAACTTGATTGGGCGTTTATTGTGTGTAAGTTTTAATTAATAACCGTTGATAATCCACAAGTGCATGGATTTGTTAGCGTAGTACCTAAGGTGTCAATCCCACAAGGAGGGATAATCTAATCCTCAAATTTAAGGCCATAACCAAATATAAAAAAAAATTCAAAATATAACTAACTAAATGAAAAATTAATTTAATCAATGAAATTAAATTAAGAATCAGTCATGAAAATACTAATTACTAAGCAACTGTATGACACCAAGAATTAACCTAAGGAAATTATCAATTGAGAGAAAGGGAATTTTACCTATCCTTAATGCTAACATAATTGATTATGAATTACAAGATTATTGGTTCTAGATGATCCTAGTTTTGATTAATCTCTCTTGAGTTATAACCATTAACCTTAAGTCATAAACGTTAATTAGATTATAGAGGTCACAATCTCTCAATTTACAATTTATCCAAAACCTTAATTAGTTTTGAAGTTCTCTAATAAACTACCAGAAACCTATGCAAAATCTCTTTTCGCACAATTTACCGATTTGATTTAATTCTAGTTTCTATTAAATCACCTAACTCTCGTTAGCCCAATTTAATAATTTTTCATTCAATTCACTCTCTCAGTTTATTATCGAATTACAGAATCGTATAATTAATTCACAACAAATCTAATAAACGTATAAACAATCAGATTTTATTAATTCAAGAGTAAAATTCTGAAGGATTGTTTAGAACATCATCAACATTCTAATTACATCAAAACAATCATTCGTTCTTTTTTCTCTGACAGATGGTCAGAACTTCATCTGGGTTCGAATTCCACTGAGTATTTTTCCGTTCTAATACTCTATTCGAGAGTTATCAGTATTTATCAAACCTGAACATCATCAACATTCTAAATCCTATTAACTATTTAATCCAATTCCATATAATAATAAAAGTGAAATTAAATAGGAAATACAATCTAAATGGATGGTAGGTGGCATTGATGTCGAGAAACTCCTATCTTAGAAAGTACGTCGAGTCATCTTCTTCTCCTCTTTTGTCTTCCTTCTTCTATTCTTCTATCTTCCTTCTTCTCTTCATCTATCTCTCAAAGAATTCTCCTTAGGGTTTCTCAAAGTGGCTTATGTAAAAGCTTTTTTTTGCATTTTTTTGTTTTTTAAATATCCTTTATGTTCTGAGCAGCCCTAAGGTTTTTTCAAGGTCCAAAAGGTCTGAAAAATCCCTCAAAACTTGACATTTTTAAGTATCTATAAGTTTTCCCGATGCAAGATATATATATATATATACACGATCGTGGGCCACATCCGAGCCTTCTGTCATGATCATGGGTTGTTCTTACGGTTTTGTCATGATTATGGCATTCAGGCCACGATCGTGGACTAATTTTGGTGCTTTTATCATGATCATGGCATTTTATGTTGACCCTGAAACACTAGCAAACACATCGAGGTACCTCAAAAAGATAATATTTAAGCTCAAAACTTGTACTAACCTATAAAGCATAAATAATTAACAAACTATCACAATTCTAACCTAAACACATATTAAATGATTGAATTAATAGCTAAACACATATCAAACTAAGCCCTAAAACATGATGTAATTTACATTTATCATGGAGCACTATATAAAAGGCTCATATGGAGGCTATAACTTTAATTGTGCATATAGTGATGAACAATGAATAATTTAGCATCTGTAATGGTGTTTATAAGGAAAATAACATAAACATTTTGTCTATAAAACATTGTTTAAATGAATTAACCTCTTTTTTAGACAAATTACTATAGCCAAGCACAAATGAAAGCTTACAGTATCTATACAAATGCAAACTATCCAACAATGGGTGTCCTATTTTACAAGATGGAAATAAGAAGTATGTGAATGTTGCAGGGGACAATTTTCCCATCAATGCAACCTATAATTTCAAACTTATAAACCTAGTTAGATAGATCACTTGAACTTAAGTTATAAAGGGAATAGGAAGTGTAGCTACTTCCCACATCGGCTATATGGTGTGCAACAATTTTAACCTAGACCACAAACCTCTTATTCTAACTTATTTATAGCATTAGAAGATATAATTCAATCAGTTGTGACTAACACTCTACATTTCTAGCAGGATGTGAACCAATTTTAACAAAAGATAAGATCTCAATTCTAAGATCAAAGGTTTAACATCCAAAATTTGGAGAACCAGATGGATTAGATGACAGTGACTATCAATAATCTAGAATTATAAAGTGAAGTAAAGTTGCCATCCCATCCCATGGTAATTCTAAAGAATGTTAGAGTGGTGATCTTAAGGAGCCGTAGCAAACTTGGGGATCCTAAAAAGGACCTTAAAAGGATGGATAACAAAGAAAAAATTGAGAAGGATCTTGAAGAAGAAAGAAATCCCTCATTTAAATCAAAGGTAAGTTTCGAATGCCCTAATATGGTTAAGATTGACCCTCTACCTTTCCAAGAAGATTGGAAAAATCAAACATAGAGGAAAAGAATAAGGAGATATTAGAGGCTGTTTGAAAGGAAGAAGTAAAAATACCTTTGTTAAATGCAATCAAATAAGTTCCAAAGTATGTAAATTCCTTAAGGAATTATGTACCAATAATAGAAAGCTAAGAGGTAGTGACAAGGTTATGATGGGTGAGAATGTTTATGCAATCTTTAGTAAGAAAATACCTAAAAAATGTAGGTATCATATATATTTACCATTCCTTGTAAGATTGGTAACATTATAATTAAAAGAGTGAAGATTTAGGATCATTAATCAATATTATGTCTTGCTTTATCCATACTTCTTTAAACTTGCGCCCTTTAAAAGAGTTCAATATTATTGTAAAATTCTCTTATCATACTAATGCTTACTCAGATGGAGTGGTTGAGAATGTTTTGGTGAACATGAAAAATTTGGTGTATCCTACAAATTTTACTATGGTAGATATGAATAATGAAACCTTTTGTAATCCCATACCTATCTTACTAAGGAGATAATTTCTCACCATGACCCAAACTAAGACAGATGCTTATGAGGGCACCCTCACTATGGAATTAGATGGGGGATGTAATTCATTTTAATATTTTTTATGCCATGAGACATCCTTAAGATAATTATTATGTTTTCTCTATTAATGTAACTGATCCCTTACTGTAGAAAATATTTAAGTTAAATTACGTAAATCAATCAGAAGTAATTTTGAGCAAACATTTGGAGTTGGAAGTTACTAATGATGTTAAGTTAGGAGAGAAGCTAATTGAGATGGAGGCCACCTTACGTTCTTTAGAAACCTCTCCTATAAGGTATGAACTTTCTTTCATATAGTTAACTGAATCTTAACAAAGGCTATTACCTTCTAATATGAAAGTACTTGAAGTGGAGTTGAAACCACTGGTCACTCACTTAAAGTATGCATATTTAGGAGACAATTAGACTCCTCCAGTCATTTTTATAGTTTTAACTTTTGATCAAGAATCTAAAGTAGTTCGTGTGTTAAAAGAGCATAAGAAGGGCACTAGATGGATAGTTGCAAATATTTGAGGAATATGCTCTTTTATATGCACGCATTGTATTTTGTTTAGGAGGATGCTAAGTCCACTAGACAAGCACAACTTAAGTTAAATATTTCAGTGATGGAATTTATGAAGAAGGAATAATGAAGCTTCTTAATACTAGAGTTTATTTATCCTATCTCCGATAGTAAGTAGGTAAGTCCAATATAGGTAGTTGTAAAGAAATTTGGATTTACAAATGTAACAAATCAGGATATTGAGATCGTTCTCACTAGTGTGCAAATCGGACGGAAATTGTGTATTGATTATAGGAAGTTGACTATTGCAACTTATAAAGACGATTTCCCCTTCCATTTATTGATATAAATATTACTAGATATAAATATTACCATTTAGGGACTTATTGGATATAAATAGGGGGACATGCTTACTAATCATCTTATCCTTTTGATCTAAAAAGGAGCTGATATTCCTTTAAGAGAAACATTTCCATATTAATGATTACTTTATACTGATTTGGCACCTCTGTGGTATGCATATATGATGGACTTTTTAGTTACTAATAAATTACGTATAGGGTTTTCAAAGGATCAAATGGACAAGTTTAATAGTGAAGCCAAGTACTACATATAGGATGACCTTTATTTAAGGAGGCATTATGATGACCAAGTTATAAGAAGGAGTGTTCTTGAGAATGGGATGCCTTCTATGTTGATCTTCTATCTTTTATATGCTTGTGGAAGACACTTTAGGGTAAAAAAGATTGCCAATAAAGTTTTGGAGAGCGGTTTACTAGCCCTTATTGTTTAAAAATGCATATGTCTTTTACAAGTCATAGGACAGGTGCCAACGATTAACTTGTCCCATAGAAATCAAATGCTATAGACCCTTATTACTTTTTGTGAAACTTTGTTATGTTTATGGCATTGATTTTATAGAATTATTTCCTCCTTATTTTGATTTTTATTATCTCTTACTTATAGTTGATTATGTCTCTAAGTGGGTGAAAGCTAAAGCCACCAAAACTAGTGATGCTAAGGTTATTACAATTTTTGTCAAGTCTAATATCCTTTTGAGGTTTGGGATATCAAGATCCATCATAAATGACAGGGGAATGGACTTTTGCAATAGGGTGATGAAAGTTTTGTTCAAGAAGTACTATATTATTCTTAAAGTTTCTACCTCCTACCATAGCCAAAAAAGTGTCCAAGTTGAGGTATCCAATAGAGAAATCAAGTTGATCATGGAGAAAACAATTCAACCTAATAAAAATAAATAAAGCTTGAGGTTGAAAAATGCATTGTGGGCTTATAGGATAGCCCATAAAATGCCAATTGATATGCCAGCATATAGATTGGTGTTTAGGAAGTTGTGTCATATTCCTATGGAGCTATAACACATGGCACATTAGGCTATTAAGTAATGTAACATGAACCTTAAGAAGACATAACTCCATCGAAAGTTACAATTACAAGATCTTGAAGAGATGCATAACTACTCATATGAGAATGTCATAATATATAAAGAAAAGATCAAAGCTTTCCATTATAAGCTGATCCTGAGGAAAAGCTTTGTTATTGTTAAAAGTTGTTTTTTTATCATTCCAAACATAAATGATACCCAGGTAAGTTTCTTTCCTGATAGGTTGGTCCTTTTTTGTTTCTAATGTTTTTTCATATGGTCTAGTGGAGATATAACTAGACAGTTATTTAAGATGAATGGTCATCACCTGAAGTCGTACTATGAAGGATTTCAAATGGAAATTATGGAAGTAGTAATGCTTGAAGACTTGGATGACATCAAACAATGAAGAGAATATGGAGTTGAGCGAATGAAAATAAATAAAGGTGCTACTTAGGAGGCAAACCAAGGGGATTTTAGTCCTTTTCTTTTTATCTTTTATCTTTTTTTATTTTTGTTAGAAGCTCTATTTCTTACATTTAATTTTACATTAGGGATAATGTAAATTTTAGGTGAGAGGTGGTGATCTTATTCATTATATGTGTTTTTATGTTTGTTTATTATGTGTTTAAGTTCTTTTTTCATGTTAAAAAATCAAACAAACAAACATTCTTTCATTTTCTATTACTTCTAAGATTATATAGTTATAATTAGATAGTAGAATCAACTAAAAAATTCATGGAAATTTGGGCATGTATTGTTTCTTTTGTAGTTAGTCAATGTCACTTTCTTTAAAAGAGTAGTGACTAGTGGGTAGGCATAAGAAAATGAGATTTTGATTCTTTAAAATGACACATCCATATTAGTTTCATTCTCTTTTATTCATTTATGACCATCATGATGTATACATCTTGACTTTGCCTTGATTTTTATTCGAGACCACATTTTATCCTATGTATTAACATGGAAATGATATAGGAATTTTGTATTTTGAAAGCTAGATTAAACAAATAGCCTACACAATGACAAGATTTATGCTTCTATTAAGCCCATTAACCTTTATTTTTTCTTTTTATGTTAACCAAATTACGAGCCTTTAACTTAACAAAATGTCTTAGACAAACCTTAAAACCAGTGGAGCATTTGTGATTATTGATATTTTTTGGTGCACAAGAGAACAAGTGTGGGGGTTGAACATAGATTCAAGTTGGTTAAAGTTAATGGAACGTGATTTTTTATCTTTATCAATTAATTCCACCATTGAAGTATTTTCTTTCAATTTGTTCTTTATTAAAAATAATAAAAGAATAAAAGAAAAGAAGTAATTGAGGAGAAAAATCATTTATTTTTGCAAAGTAATTTATGTTATTCTTTTCTCATAAAGTTGAATGGATTAAGTGAATTGATTATGATGCAAACAAGAGAGAAGTTGTTATGAATCGTCACTTATTATGGTTATAGAGTATCGTTTATCATCATTTTTTTTTGTTACTAATTTCTTCTAATTGTGTATGCTTTATGTTGTTTGTGGTGTGAAGGCTTGAATCTAAATTATGAAACAGAGTTTTTCATTCATTATAACTAATGGTACCAAGTTTTGAGTGGATGTTTTTTTTTATTTTGATACTTCATTGAGTGTTTTTCCTACTTAACTAGTTTTGATGGCTTTTGAACTACATAAACTAAATACTTCTTACCTTAACCTTTGCCCAATTATTTAATTCATGATTATGCAACTGAATCTTCAATGGTGGGGAACTGAAATGATATACAAAGTTATGAAATATATTATCAAATTATACCCCTAGATTGCTTAGTTTTTCAAAGGAATGGTTTCAATTGATCATGAGTAAAAGAAGTATAGCTAATGTGACTTACACAGCTATGTAGGGACTTATACAAACTTAAAGATATTATTTCAAGAAACCATGAGACTAACACGCCGATGTAGGGACTTATATAGTTATGTTGACTTATGCGATTGTTTATATTGACCAGGTATCTCTTTAGGACCTTTTAACTTTGTAATTTCTACCAAATTAACAAACAAAATCATTTACATACCCTTGTAGCTAATCATGTATAACCACAAAACCCTAATTTTATACAATAAAAGGGTATTTATAAGGTCCACTTCCATCTTTCTAGTTCAGACAGGATATCGAGGTCCACTTCCATCTTTCTAGTTCAGACAGGATTTCGAGGCTAACAAACATGTTTGGACATTGATTAAGCTAATGATGTTGTTCTTAAGTCTCTTTTAGAATTGACTTGTTATTCTATGTTTAATGTTTTAGATTTATGCATGAATGATTTACTAGATTATTCATGTATGAACTCATTGTCAAAATCTTGAATACAGTACATAATCAATGTAACTTTGATTCACGTGTGGTAAACTAATGGTGACACATTATTAGGGATAACATAGAATAGGATAAATGAAAAAATATTATATAATTATTGCCTAGCTTAACATGTTTTCCTATTCCATAATGCAATTGTCACACTAAATCTAAAGAGCTTTTTTAGGTTGTTTGATACTTAGACCTAATTAAAGAGTTTAATTATATATAACCTAAGAGAAAACTAATATTAATAGAGATTGTAGTTAGTCTATAGCTATTAATTTCAAACAAAGGAATGAGAGCAACATGAAGATTGATTATGCACATTTGTGTAAAGATTGAGATTAAACAACAAAATGGATTCAATACCCATTGATTAATCTTAGCAACTTTGTGTTGCTTGATTTAATTTACCTTTACTAGTTTAGTTTTTTACTTTATTTTGTTAATTAAATTTAACTAAGCCCCCTCCCTCAATCCCAAACACTGATTCATTCACTACACAAACTGAACACACTCTCTGTAGATACGACCCTTTCTCACTACTACTATAAATTTAGTGTACAAATTTTAGGTATTACTTTCTAGTGAGTTTGACATGCATCAAGCATAGACATCAGTGTGTCTAGCAATTGTGTAAGCTTTTAGACTCGTGTCAAGCTTAAAATAGTGCATATGTGTGAATGCCTAGAAACTTAGAAATTTCTTACTTAACCTCATGCTAATTACATCAAACAAACTAGTAATGCATAAAGTAGGATAAAATCATTGAGGATGCTTTTAAATCTAAAACAAAAACCCATATCCAAGTGTCAATTTAATAAAAAAATCCACAAATTAATAAGATCCTAGAACTGAACTCTAAAATAATAAAAAAAAGAATTAATTTAATCAACAATTTTCCTAATTATTAAGTTACCTTCTAAACAATACTTATTAAACTTCCTTAACTAGATGTACTCATACATAATTAAAGTGAACTATAGATATTGAGCTCCTCCCTACTAATATGAAGTTCACCTCTAAGATATAAATATAAGTGATGGCCATCCATTTTAAAATTACCTTTTTTTGTATGACTTACCTTGATTATGCTGCATAAAAACACCTTTTTAATAATAAAAAGATCGGATCGTCTTGATTTGAGTTTACTTAGGGTATGTTTCGTTGGAGGTTTATTAATGGAACATAATGGAATGTAATATTATTCCATTGTTTAGGGCAAGGGTTTATAATGAAATGGGATGGAAGAAGAGGGTTTCATATTACATCCCATTCCATCCTAAATAGTAAAAGTAAAACCTGTAATTTTGAGGCTTTAGGATGGAATATAAAATGATAAACAACTTTGTACTATATTACATTATAAACCCTTCATCCAAACAATATTTCACTATATTACATTATGAACCCTTCCATCCCTCCCAAACAAGAATTTTCTAATATTACATTCATTTACATTCCATTCCATTATAAATCATTACATTCCATTAAAAACTTTACGTCCAACCTGTTAAGTCAAGTAGACTTCACTTCTATTAATTTTGGTGACAATCAAATAATAATAATCTTAAAAATATATGAACTTTTTGGATAAGTTTGTTAAGTGTGCAGAAAAATGTACGTAACATTTATTCATCCCAGATGAAGCGCAAACAATAGACGAAGCAACAATATTAGACGATACAGAAAGGAAGATACTCTAGAACATCAGACAGTTAGTTAGTCGTAGTTAGTTACAGAACTCAACTAAATAACAGTCTCTTAAAGATTCAAGAGCAGTTTTCAAAAAAACAGTGGAGACTTAGGCTATAAATATTAGTCCTAGTCAAATACTAAAATATTTTTTTTTGCTTATAAGAGAGAAAACTATGATTATACAATACTTAGAAAAATATTTTGTACTCAAAGTGCAAAACAAAAGAGCCTGTAAAGTAAAGCTCAAGATATCTTTCATAGGGAGAGAAAGAAAAGGTTGTAGCCTGGAGAGGCTATGTAGCAACCCACTCCCGCAAGACCAAAACCCAACATCGATGGGTAATGTTCGAGCTCGTGCCCCGAGAGGTTGGCATGCTAGAATACTCAATCGTTCAAAAACTCAGTATACACTCATCTTTTTTGAAATCACACTATGATTAGCACTTATTCAATAAGTCACTTATTGCTTCCCATATCATCTCCACGCGTATCATACCCATAGGCTTAATATTTTCACTTATCATAGTGATCCCTATTATTAGATGTGCACTCATAATGGCAAATCAACTTAATCTTGGCAACTTTTTCATATATCACTGTTATCTTCTCACCTTCCAATGACCATATATCATCAAGCATACATATGTTAGCAATCAATTCAGAATCATAGATGCATACTCATCCTAAAATTCTGATCTCAATTTCACAAACATATTCTTATACTAAGCCATAACTCTTGTCACTTTTTTTAAAAATTTAAACAATCATTTCAAGTCTAATTTCAAACTCTCAAGGTCACTTTTAACTTGACTTGTACTCTTTATTCTCACCATTTCTACTTATATCCTTATTTTTCCTCAAACAATCCACGACAGTGTATTCACATTTTTATCACCTTCAAGGACATATCACTAGAACGCAATATCGATGTCATATTCAATAATACATACACCGATACAAATACACTGAATCTTTATCTGTTATATCTAACCACATACTATTTCTTATTTTTAGAGGTCCTTCGACCTTCCTCTTCTCTCATTCTTGCCTAAAATCCTATCTTATAAGCACTTCTAGCTTTCCCCTTACTTCACATCATCTATCTC
>JANSVA010431475.1:0-19029 GCA_025504915.1 Erythroxylum reticulatum | reverse complement strand
GTAAAGGTCAATGAACAACTACCGAATGCAAAGAAAAATGGGTGAGTACATAGTTCATTTACAAATATTTCTTAAATAAGACTGTGTATGTAATTAATTCTTACTTTTTCAGGAATTAATATGTCACGAATTAATACATTCAATAGAACAAGGTCATTCGATGATAGTGGATGAAGTGTGCGACAAAGTCTTAGGCACTAGATCAGATTACGTTGTTGACATGAGAATTGGGCCTTGACCACAAGGGAAGACTTCGGTCAGAAAGAAACTTTGAGACAAATTATAGGAGTTGAAGAAGGTTAATCAGAGGTTATAGTCTCAAGTCGATGAATTGACTAAAAAAGTTGAAGAAATGCAAGATCGATTGACAACACTTATGACGTATTGTTTATATTAAGTACTATATTATGACATGTTTAGGAATTGCAATTAAATAATAAATTGTCTGCACGTATTAAATTCTTGTTATACATGAATAATTATTAAAATTAATGATATACTCAAAAAATTGAAGAATTATTAAATAAATAAATTTCATAACTAATAATGAATAGTTATTAAATAAATAAGATTTTAAAATTTTGTTATTTAAAAAATAATTATTAAAATAGAAAAATAATTAAATTAAAGTTATTTTCAAAAAATTAAAAAATAAAAGAAAAATTATTACAATTGAAAATTATTTTCAGAATAATGAAAAAAGAAAAAAGAAAAATTAAAATTGAATAATAATTAAATTAAAATTATTTTCAGATAAATGAAAAAAGAAAAAAATTAAAATTAGAATTGACTAATTATTAAATTAAAATTATTTTCGGATAAATGAAAAAAAAGAATTATTAAAATTGAAAATTATTAAAATAAAATTATTTTCAAAAAATTATAAAAAATTAACTACTTACAATCCGTGACGTTTAAAAAAGAAACGTTGCGGATTGTAATCTATTATTACTTGCTGGGTTTTGCGACGTTTTTAAAAAACCTTGTGGAAACTGTTACAATCCACGATGTTTTCTTAAAACGTTGTGAATTATTTGACTTTTTGGTGACGGTTTTCGAGATGTCGCAGAATGTCAGGGTTTTCTGCAACGTTTTTGTTTTCTGCGACGTTTTTTCAAAAACGTTGCGGAAACCTTTTACCTACACCACCTTCCGCGATGTTTTTTGTGACACTTTTAAAACATCACAAATGGTATTCTGTGACATTCTGGACCTTTTGGATTGATTTCTTGTAATGAACTTGATCATTTGTATTGCATAACCCTAACGTGATTTCTTCACTTGCTACTAGCTTGTGAATGAAATGATGTTGGATGTCAATATATGTTTTGTTCTGTTATGAAATATTGGATTCTTTGTCATTGTAATTGTAGCTTTGTATCACATAGAATTTCAGCTGCAGTAGATTATTCTTGGCCCAAATCAGCAAGTATTCTTCTTAACCACATAGCTTGACATGCAACAGTAGTTGTATCAATGTATTCAACCTTTAATGATGACAATGCATTATAAGAAAATTAAAAATTACCAACGGTAGATTACCAATTGAAACAATACTGTAGTTAACTAGCGACAAAAATTGATATTCCGTCGGTAACATTGTCATAAAAATGGTATTTTGTGATGGACAAAATATCTGTCAGTAAAGGTGGAGGAAATTTATCCTGACAGAATTTAGCGATAGAAGAGCGATGGCCATTAGTAAAATAGGCGCCAATTCTTGACGACAAAAATAAGCATCGGAGTGTATCGAAAAAATTTGCTTCTGTCGATAAAATTGAAAGTTAAACGTTGTCGTTTGCTTAAGCTTCAATGCTTTTAATAAAAAGAAAACAACGTCATTTTCTTTTAACCTTAAACATACTCAAAGCCCTCCTCCCCTCGTCCATCGTCTTTTGTTTTCTCTTCACTTTCTCCTGTATTGTCATTGGTTGTCTGTGCTTCGCTCTCGTCCGTCATACCTCATCCATCATGCCTGCTTTGCTCTTGTCCATCGTCCATCGTCTTCAGTTATGTGGAGGTTAGTCGTCCATGCTATGAATGCCAGTTTTGTTGTTAAATGCTTATATATAAGCATTGGTTTGAGTATTGTATGTTTAAGTATTGTGTGTTGTTTGAACAATGGTTGGTGAATAATGTGTTTAAATGTTTATGTTAGTGAATAATGGAAAAAAACATTAGTTTTGTTATTAGTTAGAGATGAATTTGGGTTGCCTACAAATTGTTCGATGAAATGTCTCTTAGGGTTAAAAGTGACCATTTTACCTTGAAGTATAGATAAACTTGTATCTAGACGCATTGAATAGGGATTTAAATACATGGAATCTCAAGTTTCAAACATAAATTAAGGTATGCATATGCCTTATATATATAATGAAGCTGGTTAAAGTTAGATGTGATTTGATTTATAATATTAAGAAAAGATTAAGGACAAGAAATTTTGTTGAAAAAGATTAAACTTATGTGCACAAAAGTAAAAAGTATGCTCTTATGCAATAATATTTTCTTTTCTATGCTAGTTCTTTTATTCTCTCAACCTTCCTTCAAACGGAAGAAAAAACTTCATTATGGTATGTTGGGGAAGCTCAATTTGGATATATTATAATATATTATGTAGAATTAGTTATTTAATTCAATGGCAAGACAAAATTGCATAATATTTATGCTAAGTAAATCAAAGCTAATTATGAATCAAAACCAAATTATGAGTTCTATCCAAGCTTTTAATAAACTTTACGTGTCTTATATATACATACAACTCTTATTGGAAATAAGTATATCCACAATAAAACCACTAATCATAAGTAGTAGTAGTAGTAATTGATACGAATGCTTTTAGATTACTTGGCTAAATGATTGTCCTTTCTAACATGTTAATGAGATTTGGTAAAGTTGGTCACTTTTTGTAGGCCTATGCTTAACTACAATGCACTTTTTTTTCTAAAGAATGTTTGAATTAGAATGTGCGTACTTACTTGATTAATCTTAAACTTATGATCTTCTCTTCAAATGTTTATATTTCATGAGCTTTTTCACCTACAACTGTCAAGATTTAATAAACATCAAGGTAGGTGTAGGACTTTGATCATTGATATATCTTATAAACAACACACTTTAGATGATTAATAAATAAATCCTCTTGTCAAATTTTAAGATAAAAACGTTTAATGTCATGATACTAAGTTTTTTTTTTGTTCATAATTATTCCTACCTTAGTTTCCTCTTCAATTATTTCACTGAATTATTGAAAATCTTAATATTGGTGCCTATGTAATTTATGATTGATGAATCAGTGATAACTCTTTCTATATAACTGATGTAGCATTACACGTGGATTACAATATTACTTAAAGTCTAAATTAGTGCCCCTAAATAATTGGAAAATAAACTTTAACTATATCTGTAAATGAAATCCCAAATAATGTTTAACATAAATCTAAAATACTAGAAATTATCAATATAAAAATTTTACCTTGTTATAACATAAATCTTTTATTGTATAAGGCTATTGCCTATAATACAATTCAAAACTTATAAAAAATAGCTAATTGTTTATTTTCTATCTTACAGATTGTGTTCTGTGTTGAAGAGCGTCGATAATTGTCCAACCTCATATCTCTTCTCTATAGTTTGTGATTGTCCATTTATCAAGGTAAGTTGTTCAACTATGTAATTGATAATGTGATCAATTTTTTGTTATTCTTTGCGACTTTACCTTAAACAATGATTGATGAGTTATAGAGTCTATCTAAAAATATCACTTAATTGTGGTTATCTTGGTGTACTTAACTCTTGCATAAATATAATTAGAAAAATGTTATGTACTTTCTTTAATTTATTTAATTGAAAATGAAACGAACTTTTTTTTAATCCAATTTCATTGTTTGTTTGAATTAAAACATATTATGTCAACTTTTAATGAGTTATTATTATGTTATTTAGATCTTTGTTATTTGTTGTATATCCTCTCTGATTTTCCATCCATATAGGTAAGTCTTCCATCTTCTATTCATATTTTATGTTCTACTTTAATAGATTATACAAATGTGTGTTGTTCTTTGGAATGGTTATCTTGTATTTTCATGTTTTTTTTGGAATTTTTTAGAATGATTGATGACTAGATGTATGAATTACATAAATATTTACTGCATGTCGAATGAGTTTGTATAATTATGGATGATTTGAGGCATAATAAACCCCTAGGATGGTATATAGGCTAGAAACCCATGATGTAGCTCCCATAAGGCTTATCGGTGAAAAATTTTACGAGTCTAGGAGTCACAGTGAGAACATGCTTTCTCAATTTGTATGGTGTAACAATGTCACATACCACAGTGCTTGTTTAAATCAAACTTTGGAAATGAACTTGTAGGTGATTAATTCAAACATAAAGACTTGAACTTCAATGTGATGAATTCAAACTTAATATTAACATAAGAAATTCACGTATAGTTGACATGACAATTCTTTGCATAATAAACCCCTAAGATGGTATATAGGCTGGAAAGCCATAATATAACTCTTATAAGGCTTATTGGTGGACAATTCCATGAGCTTAAGAGTCATAGCAAGAACTTGCTTTCTGGATTCATATGGTGTAATAATGCCATATACCATAATGCTTGTTTAAAATCAAACTTTAGAATTGAACTTGTAGGTGATTAATTCAAACATAAAGACTTGAACTTCAATGTGATGAATTCAAACATAATATTAACATAAAAAATTCACATATAATTGACATGAAAATTCTTTGCATAATAAAATCATAGGATGGTATATAGGCTGGAAACCTATGATGTAACTCCCATGAGGCTCATTGGTCAAAAATTCTACGAGTTTAGGAGTTATAGCGAGAACTTGCTTTCTCGATTCATATGATGTAACAATGCCACATACCATAGTGCTTGAGTTCAATATGATTGCTCGATGTAGTATTGGATCTAATATATGTAGGTACTTTTTTTTAACTTCTTAATATTGCTTTTTACAAGACAGTGGTTGGCATATTGTTTTATTTAAATGATACTCACATATGTTGAGTTTTCTAATTGTAAACTCATATAGTGGGATGGGTTGGTTTCAATTTGAAGGGGAAATGGTCAGAGACCTAAAAAAACTTAGGGGATGTTTTGTAAAGTAAAGATTAAATGTTCTGTAAACTTAGCAGAAATGAAGGACACTAACTATGAAATCATTTTTTTTAAATAACAGTTTTGCATAAATTAGTAATGTTGATTAATCTTGGATGTATAGATGATTAACACCCGATGGTTTCATTATTCATGAGTTTGTTGAGGGAGTTGAAGCTTTTATTCACTATGCATGTTCTCAAGCTACATATATGGATGGTCCAAAGATTAGATGTCCATGTAAAAGTGAAAACATATTCGTTTTCTTCCTATTGATGAAGTGAATCTCCATTTGTTAAGAAAAGGGTTTGTTCCAAATTATTTTGAGTGGACACGACATGGGGAGCCATTAATTATAGCACCTCAAGGGCTAATGGAGTAAACTTGTCAATAAATGTGGATGGGTTTAAAGGGGGGACTGTATTTATAAAAAATAATGTGGATGCAATTGAAAATCCTTACACCTAAATGGTTTATGATGCAGTCGGTTATATCTTTTAGGAAATTATAGAAAATCTTGAAGAACAACCAAACCCACATGAATTTTTTTTCACTTACTAAAATCAACTAACCAAGAATTATGGCCAAATTTTGTGACCATAACTCAATTATCTTCAATTGATCAAATATTGAACATAAAGTCTGAAGGGCATATTTCTGATTGAAGTTTGGATAAAATCCTTGCTTGGTAAAATGAATCATTGCCTCTTGATCATATAATGATTGATAATTTCTACAATATGAAGAAGTCTTAGTTTGTCGGTTAAAAAACTTAATTGTTTCAATCTTTAGTGTATGTTGATTTAGGGAGATGATGTGTAATTACAAAAGTGCAAATTTTGTGGTCAATCTAGGTTCAAACCTAAAAGGAAATCTATGAAACAAAAATTAGTACCCTAGAAGCAAATGTATTATTTCCTGCTAACTTCGAGACTTTAGAGACTATATGCCTCTGATGTTATTGCATCTCACATGAGATGGCATAATTAACATGAATAGGAAGATACAATAATGAGCCATCCATCGGATGCACTCCTATGGAAACATTTCAATAACACCCATTTTGAGTTTGCAGCTAAAAGTTGAAATGTTAGGTTGGGATTATCGAGAGACAGATTCCAACCTTTTAGTCATTCTGGTCAACAATATTCATCATGGCCAATCATAATTACTCATTATAATTTACCTCTATGGATGTGTGTGAATGGGGCTATATGGCTTTGACGGTGATTGTGCCAAGGCCTACGAGTCCAATGCCTAAAATTGGAAATTAAATTTTTTATACTTCATATTTCTATATGATAGAAATATATATGGTGTATGTTTTCCTCCTTTTGTTGTCCATAGAATATAGTGTTACCTTGTAAGTTTTCTTCATTTGGTTTATAACAAGGAGGGTGGCTTATCATTGTCATGTTTCCTCCTTGGCTTCTTTTTTCTTTTTTCTTTGATTTTGTAATGTACAAATTTCTGTAATATTGAAGATAGAGTAACCATGGATCGAAGAAAAGGATAGGTAATGGTTTCTGATTTTTTTGGTTTGTTTTGGTGTAATGGTTTTTTCGGTTTTGTAAGATTTTCAAATGCAGGAATCTTGTATTTCTATTGACAATTTTGGTTTTGTAAGTTTTACAAATGATGGAATTTTGTATTCCTATTGACAAATTCGTTTTTGTGAGGTCTACAAATGCTGGATTTTTTGTTTTCCTAGTAATAAAATTCTGTTTTATGAAAAACACAACTTGTTGAAAAATAAATGCCATTAACACTTATTTACCGATTGGGTCGAGTCATGTGAGCGAATAGTTTAAAGCCAAAGATCCAAGTTTAAGAAGAAATTTTTGGGCCGAAAAGCCTTGTAATTTTATTTATATTCTAGGATGGACAATAAAAAATGGCTTAGTAGTTCATGAGATGAATGGATAAATGAATGCAAATAATATGCGATATTATGTGATTGTATGCCATTTAGAAAATTGCCAACCCTAGGCTTTGCCATGCATTCATTATGTATAAGATATATAATGAAACAATATAGGATGGGTAATAAATTGCATCTAGACAAAATGGTATTTATTAAAACTTAAAGATCAAAAAGATTGAGTAGGAGAGGATGCTCATATGAGAGTCCACGGTCTCCATGTGATGACTCATTTACATGTGGTGAAGTGTTACTCCCCACTAGAGGACATGAACTTTAGATCTTGCATAGTTTGGGTCTCCAAAAGGATAAGTCCACTCATTGGTAGCAAATGTGACCTCCCACTGAGGCATGGCTTATAAGTACATTTAGTGGATGAATCAAATGGTTACACACTCAATATAGTTTGTCAATAACCTGCCTACCGTAGCTCTGTTGATAAATGTATGGACCAAATTATGGTTCTTCTCAAAAGGTTAGGCATGAAGATGGTTGGCATTTTTTTTAGTGGGAGGGTCCCAGTTTTTCTTTTAGTGGATAAGATGACCCCCCAATGTCACTTAGTCTATTATAGATGAGAAAAATAACCATCGTATAAAGATTTTTTTAAAAGCTTTATTAAATCTATTATCATGCATACATGCATCATATTTTTATACCAAGTTCTAATATTTTGACTAGTATGCCTATTCTTTAATAATTTATATTTTCAGACATAATTACCACAATATGAATCCCTCACAATGCTCTTGAGTAATAAAAAATTGGAAAATAAAGACAAATTTAATGAATGGAGATGTAACCTTGACATTGTTCTTCAATATGAACAAATTTAATGGGTATTAACGAAAAGTAAGCCTGCATCTCCGAGTGGAAGTTTAACTTCTGAGCAAGTCTAACAATATGAGTGATGGTAGAATGCACATAAGACTACTAAGTGCTATATTCTGGCTTCTGTCAATGGAATGTTACAAAAGCAAATTGCATGCATGAAAATTGCCGGTGTAATGGTCCATCATATACATGAGATGTTTTGTGTGGGGACTAGATTTGCAAGGATGAAAGCTATCCAAACCTTTCATAATTTTAGACAAAAACTTGGTGAACCGATACGAGATTACATGCTTAAGGGAATCTCTGCGGTTATTGAGGGAGATGCTTAGGGCAAACATAGACTTGGAAACGTAAATGATTATGATCATCGATAGATTAAACTCTTCTTTTCTGTAGTTTAAGTTGGACTATGAGCTCAACAGCAAGGATTACAACTTGAGTGAGTTGATGAATACCCTCTATCGTTGGACCCCGATTTCAGAGCCCAACTCATGTGGAAAATCGTAATACTTGAGTGTATTTCCCTGTTGGGTTATTTCAATGTAATCTCCTTAATCATCATCCTTCAAGGGGGAAACCCACACCAGTGAGACAACCGAGTCATAATTTGACTTCTACAAAACAATTGTATCTCTATGTCTGTACTATATTTTTCAATAAGAATTATCTCATTTGGAACTCTATAGCTCGAGATATGATCAAATTACCGAAATATGTTTAGTAAAATATTCTATTCATACTCTTCCAATCGATACCCTTAGTTTATTTCCATACATTTTTTTCAAATCAACAAAAAAGATATCAATTTCTACTAAGAGATAAATAAATGTATTAGGAATCCACTGGTTCAAAAATCAAGGCATTTAAATGTCGGATGACAAAGTTATGGCCAAACGAGTCAAATATGTTCAAAGTTGAAAAACCCTTCGGGTACGATCGCAAGGGACAAAGGTGCGATCACGAGGATGATGGTGTGCTCGCAAGGAAGGCTGGTTCGATCGCAAGGAGAGAGGTGTGATCGTGAGTAGGGAGGGTGCAATCACAAGAACGCTTGGTGCGATCACAACTGAAGTTGTCCATACATCCTTTGCGACATCACTAACTTAAAATGATCATAAATTTCAACTCCGATTTCCAAAAAATGGGTAATATATACCATTAGAAAGCTATAAATATAAGTTATAATTTTCTAGAAGACACCTTTGCCTAATTCTGCAGAGATTAATCCATAGTTTTCCTTAAAGTTAGAATACAAAGTTTGCTCTTATGAAAACTTGAAGATGCAATGTATAAAACTGGGAAAATCATGAGCAAACAAAATATGTTTCATTAACCTCAAAAGATAAGAGTTTTACAAAGCTTTAATGGTATTTCAAGCCACAATACATCCTTGGTTTCATAAACCAAAATATAAAATAACCAAAATATACATGAGCAAATAAGAACTTGAAATGCTAAAGCCTTGGGTTTTACATAAACTACTTCAAAATACAAAAAGATGCAAATTTGGAGTGATGCCATGCCTCTCGGTTACTCGATCTCTTTCTCATCACCTAAAGATGGGATGCAAGGTGGGTGAGGTTAAAGCTCGTAGGTAACAATTTATAATGGAAAAATAAGCAAAACCTTTGAAATGTTCATTTGTTAATACAAAGTTCTAATTAAATTCATAAAACGTATCTTTCTCAAATTCATAACCAAAATTCACAAACTACAAATCATGTATGCATCAAACTTGTTAACATATCATAAGCCCATAACCACATCATAATGGTTTCGGTAGATTCGTAAACATGACGAACTACACATTTCCACGTAATGGTCCTTTGTAGTCGTAAACTTGACGTACTATCGTAATCCTACATAATGGATGTGCGTAGATGTGAACTTAAGGGAGTCCATGAAGGAGCTCTGTGCCACTAGGAGGTAGGCAAGAGAAGCCTTTAACTTGGTCAACGTGCACGTGACATACTTGAATGGACTACATAAAACCCACATAAAATGTAATTCATTAATTGAAAACAATTTGCCTAAAAGGCACATTTTGTAAACTTGTTTTTCATAAACATGAGATATTTCGAAACCTATTTCCGAAATCATGATTTGATAAACATGTTATTTTTAAAAATAATCTTTTTCAAAGTCTTTCCATAAATCATCCACACAATTCATATATCAATATATAGCAAATTCTCAATTCGTTCAAACAGCAATAAATACAACATTTATTATGCAATTTAAATCATTAACTTCCTTGATTCAAAGAAAACATTAGTGGTTTATTTACTTTATTATAAACGTGTACCCATCTTGAATTTCTTACCTAAGAAATTGGCTTAAGGATGTCTTTGCTCTTGCTCCTCTTGCCACTCTTGACCTCTTTCTTGATTTCCTTCATAAATGACAAAATTCCCATTCAATAGGAATTCAAATTAAGAACCCTTAAAGCACATTCATTAAAATTGACCCTAGATTACTTAAACCCATGTGTTTTCTAAAATCCATGAACTAAAAACCTTCCAAAAATCCAAAAGATTAAATATAAGCTTACCTTGAATCTTCACCAAGCAATGAGTTTCTTGGCTCTAATGGAAGCTCTAATCTTCCTCTTCCTTTTCCCCTTCTTGAATAACTTCAAAATCACTCTTTAAGATTAAGAAAAATTGAAACCTAGTTTAGCTCTTCTTTTCTCCACTTTCTCTCTTTTTCATGCTTCTCTCTTCTCTTTTTTTGTTATTAACAGTTTTGCTTTTCCTTCAATGCAAAACAAAGCCTCTTCTTCCCCTTTTTACCCTTAATGAGTCCAAACAGTCAATTTTACCCTTCCTTATTTGCCTTGTGTCTTTTATCCTTATGTGACTTGCCTAGAATGCCCTTTATACTGTACACTCTTGACACTTTAATTCAATTAACTTATGTCATAAAATCTTACCAACATTAACACAATAATTAACTCCATAAAATAAATCTATAAAGACCTCATAATAATTTAAATCATGCTTAATCAAAGAAAAAATTCCGAGGCTAACATTTCTTTCCCTTTTAAAAGAATTTTGTCCTCAAAATTCTTACCTGAGTTATTGAAGAGTTATGGATACTTCTCTTTTTTAGCTTCCAAAGGCTCCCATGTGGCCTCTTTTACAGAATAGTTTCTCCATAGGACTTTGATCAGTTGAACTGTCTTATTCCTGAGTACCTTTTCCTTGGTATCCAAAATCTCTATTAGAATCTCCCTATAACTCAGATCATCTCTTAATTGAACCTCAGTGGTCTGAATGATATGAGAGGGATCCGATCTATACCTCCTTAACATTGACAGATGAAAGATTTCATGTATCTGTGACAATTCTGGGGGCAACGCCAACCTATAGGCTAGAGATCCAATATTCTCAATGATCTCGTAAGGACCCACATTTCTCGGGCTCAACTTGCCCTTCTTGATAAACCTCATAACTCCCTTCCAAGGAGACGTTTTAAGAAAGAGTTTCTCATTGACTTCGTATTCCATTTCCTTTCGATGTGCATCAATGTAACTGCTAAATCCTGAGCTGCCTTTAGCCGTTGTTTAACTAAGTTGACCTTGTCCACTATCATCTGAAGTAATTGTGGCCCTCTCAGTTTCCTTTCTCCTTTTTTATCCCAGTATATCAGAGTTCTACATCTCCTTCTATATAGTGCTTTATAAGGAGCCATTTGAATGCTAGAATGGTACCAATTATTGTAAGCATATTCGACCAATGGCAAATGCTTGTCCCAAGCTCCTTTGAAATCCATCATATATGCCCTGAGCATTCCCTCAAGGGTCCAAATAGTTCTCTCATATTGACCATCTGTTTGAGGATGAAAAGCAATGTTAAAATTAAACTTAGTTATCAAAGTCTCTTGTAAGCTTCCCCAAAATCTCGAAGTAAATCGAGGATCTCTGTCAGAAACTATGGAGTTGGAAGTCCCATGAAGTCTTGCTATTTCATCAGTATACTTCTTTGCTAGCACATTCAGAGAATCAGTCTGTTTAATTACCAGAAAATGGGCTAACTTCGTCAAACGAACAACAATAACCCATATAGCATTATGCTTTTTACTAGTTTTGAGCAAACCCATTAGAAAATCCACAGTTACCCTTTGCCACTTCCACTTAGGAATAGACAATGGCCTTAACTTTCCTAAAGGTGCTTAGTGTTCAACCTTGACTTAATGACACACTAGACATTTTCTTGCATATTCTGCTACATCCTTCTTCATGCCTTTCCATTAAAAATGCTCTCTTAAATCCCGGTACATCCTGGTTCTACCTAGGTGCATGATATAAGGCGCATTGTGTGCCTCATCAAGTATCTCATCTTTTACTTCCTTGACATTCGGGATACAAAGTCTATTCCCTACAACCATAAGTCCATCATCCCTCACTTTCACTTAAGATTTCTTTCCATTCCAAATTTCTTCTCGGAGCTTACTCAATTCTGTATCATGTGCTTGTAGCTCCTCAAATTTCTCCCTAAGTATCAGTCTTATTATGAAATTGCAATAATACAAGCTGGTTCCTCTTGTTTTTAATCTTATCCTAAGCTTAGCTATCTCTTCCAATAACAACAGATAAATTGTATGAACATGGGCTATGGAAGATTTCCTACTTAAGGCATTCGCCACTACATTTTCCTTTTCTGGATTGTACTCAATCAACAAATCATAATCCTTTAATAACTCTATCCACCTTCTCTGTCTCAAATTCAACTCTTTATGGCTCAGTAAGTACTTGAGACTTTTATGATCCGTAAAGATCTTCTTCTGAACTCCATATAAATAATGTCTCTAAATCTTTAAGGCAAAAACTATTACTGTTAACTCTAGATCATAGGTTGGGTAATTCAGTTCATAAGGCTTTAGTTGTCGCAAGGCATCCGCTATTACCTTGTCTCCTTGCATCAATACACAACCCAAACCCTTTCTTGAAGCATCACTATATACTGTATAACCCTTAACTCCAGTAGGCAAAGTCAGAATCGGAGCACTTGTTAATTTGTGCTTAAGCTCCTCAAAGATTTTTTGACATTCATCATTCTAAATAAACTTCTGATTTTTCCTTGGTAACTTGGTCATTGGAGCCACTATCATAGAGAATCCTTCAACAAACCTTCTATAATAGCTCGCCAATCTAAAAAAACTCCTCACTTTTGTCACTGTCTTGGGTGTATGCCAGTTTACCACTATTTCAAGTTTCCTCAGATCAATATGTACTCCATGTTCTGAAATCATATGTCTAAGGAATACCACCCTTTGAATCCAAAACTCACACTTACTAAATTCGCATAAAGTTCCTTCTCCCTTAGTGTCTGCAACACTATCTTGAGATGTTCCTTGTGTTCCTCGTCACTCTTGGAATAGACCAAAATGTCATCTATGAACTCTATGACAAATCGATCCAGATACTCTTTGAAGACCCTATTCATAAGATCTATGAATGCAGCTGGATCATTGGTCAATCTGAAGGGCATGACCAGAAACTCATAATGCCCATAACGTGTCCTGAAGGTTGATTTGTTCACATCAAACTCTCTAATTCTGAGCTGATGATAGCCTAACCTGAGATCAATTTTAGAAAAGACGCTTTCTCCCTGGAACTAGTCAAACAGATCATCAATTCGAGGCAAAGGATATTTGTTCTTAACAGTCACTTTATTAAGTCTCCGATAATCAATACACATCTGCCACGTTCCATCCTTCTTCTTAACAAATAGAACAGGTGCTCCCCATGGTGACAAACTCGGCCTTATATACTCCTTCTCTAAAAGTTCCTCCAACTTTTCTTGAGCTCCTTCAGTTTAGCTGGAGCCATTATATATGGTGGTATAAAATGGGTTCGGTTTTGGGAATCAAATCGATTGCAAACTCAATTTCCCTCACTGGTGGAAAATCAAGTAAATCCTTTGGAAACACATTTGGAAAATCCCTCACGATTGGAATATTATCTAACTTTCCTTCATTCACTTTATTGTCCACGACGTGTGCTAAGAAGGCTTCACAGCCTTTTCTCATCATCCTATCATCTAACAAAGTGGAAATCATTCTAGGTGATGGTGTCCTTCGATCTCTTTTAAAAATCACTTTCTCACTATTACCAAGATGAAATTCTAACTCCTTGGGACTACAGTCTAACTTTGTACAATATTTCTCCATAGCATCCATTCCTAGCACCCTCAATAACCAGTTCACAATCTCTAAACACTTGACTTATTATCAGCTTTCTCCCTAAAGGAGTACTAACAATCAACGGACTATCCAATGGCATCAAGTTAACATCGTGTAAAATTATGCTTGTTGAAACAAATGAATGCGTGGAGCCATAATCAATCAATACATATACTACAAAATTAACTAATGGAGCCATACTCGTCACAACTTCTGGTGCGGCTGCAGCTTCCTCCCTAGTCATGGAAAACACCCTTGCCTGTGCCAGACCCCTTGGGCTTCATAGAGGAATAACCCTCCTTGCAGCTCTAGAACTGCCCACCTCAGTGACTGACCTGGTTCCCACTATTTATGCTCTCCTTGGGGCGTGCAACTGCGACCCCTCTTACCTTAGTACCTTGGGACAGTCTCAAATCATGTGTCCCTTCTCTCCACATCGAAAGCATGCTCCAAGTAACTTGAGGCACTTTCTGTTGTGAAGTTTCCCACAATGCTCACATTAGGGGGTTTGTGTATTTACTCCTCCTCATCCTTCCAATGCCTCCCACATTTAAGGCTTGCTTTGAAACTACCTTTGCCTACTTATTCTTGGCAGAGCCACTACTTCCTACTTCACTCTGTGTGTGGTAACTCCTTGTGCTCCTCTAAGGCATTAGAGCACTCATTCCCTTCTTAGAAGACTGCTCCCTGTTCGTCCTCTTCTTATTCACTTCATATTTTATATTCTTTAGTTTCTTAGCTTGGAGTGCAGCATCTACCAACTGCTGGTAGTCATAGAAGTTGTGGATCAAGACTTTCTCCTTGATCCCTAAATGAAGTCCTTTGTCAAACTTGCAGCACTTATCCTCCTCAATAGTAACAATGTTGGTTACATACTTTGATAGTTGGGTGAACTTCAGATCATATTTACTCACACTCATGTCCCTCTATGTGAGATTTAGGAACTCCCTGGCCTTCTCTTGGATATAGATCCTCAGAGAAGTACTTCCTCTTGAAAACTTCTAAAAAATCTCTCCATGTCAGTGCCGATGGTATGACCTAACTGTGGGGTACTGACTCTTACCAATGGAGTGCATCCCCTGTAGTAAACTGACTGCATAATCTAACTTCTCCTCATCTGAGCACTTCATCTGAATGAAGACCATCTCAGTCATCCTTAACCAAGCTTTAGCCTCTTCCAGATTGGTAGTCCCATTGAAATCCACAGCCCCATACTTGCAGAGCTTATCATACTATCCACTCCTCTCCATTGGAGCTGATCCTGGAACTTGTGCACCCTGACCCATGGCATATGTAAAAGCCTGAGAAAAGGCTTGAAAGAAATGTTGATCCATGGGGTTTGTATGAGGTATAGGAGGAATACTATACATTCCTCTCCACTAGATCTGATCCTGGAACTTGTGAACCCTCCATAGCATATGTAAAAGCTTGAGAAAAGGCTTGAAAGAAATGTTGATCCATGGGGTTTGTATGAGGTATAGGAGGAGGTGATGGAGGCACCTTATGTTGCACACTAGGTGCCTCAGAATCCAGAGTAGAATGTATCCTCGTATCTTGTGGGAAATAGGATTCATCTGTGCTACCTTGACGAGAGTGAGATCGAGTCATAGCTCTTCGAGTTCTCTTTTGAGGTGTAATATTCACTCCTTCAATTTAAAACTATGTAGCATCTTTATTTCATGTAAAACAATTTCAAATCATGTGAAACCATTCAAAATT
The DNA here is from genome assembly GCA_025504915.1 of Erythroxylum reticulatum. Taxonomy (NCBI): domain Eukaryota; kingdom Viridiplantae; phylum Streptophyta; class Magnoliopsida; order Malpighiales; family Erythroxylaceae; genus Erythroxylum; species Erythroxylum reticulatum. The sequence continues at coordinate 3,237 of JANSVA010431475.1, read as the reverse complement.
GTACAGGTTGTTCATTTAAAACGATGCATGTTCACTTCATTTCTTAAACTACCCATTTCATGCCTAGAATACTCCTAAAACAAGTCCTAAATATGGACCTCAACCTAGTTATTTTGATACCATAATATGTTGGACCCTAATTTCGGAGACCAACTATTGTGGAAAATCCTAAGACTTGAGCGTATGTCCCTATAGGGTTATTTCAATGTAATCTCCTTAACCATCATCCCACAAGGGCAAAACCTAAACTAGTCAGACAATGGAATCACAATTTTACTTCTTCAAAAAATTTGTAGCTCTATGTATCTAATTTATTTTTCAATAATAATCATCTTATTCGGAGCTCTATAGCTTGAGATATGATCAAAATACTGAAGTATGTTCAGTAAAATATCCTATTCATACTCTTCCAACCAATACCCTTACTTTCTTTCCATATATATTTTTAAAATCAATATAAAAGACTATAAATTTCTATTTAGGGATGTATAAATGTGTTAGGAATCCACTGGTTCAAAAATCAGGTCATTTGGATGTCGGATGACAAAGTTATGGCCAAAAGAGTCAAACATGTTCAGAGCTTGGAAACCCTTAGGGTGCAATCGCGAGGGATGAAGGTGTGCTTGCAAAGAAGGCTGTTGCGATCTCCAAGAGAGAGGTGTGATCTTGATGAGGGAGGGTACGGTTGCGAGGATGCTTAGTGCAATCGCGAGGGTGCTTGGTGCGATCACGACCGAAGCTGTCCAGCCTATACATCCTCTGCGACATCACTAACTTCAAATGATCATAACTTTCAAATTTGATGTCTCCAAAAATTACATACTATATACCGTTGGAAAGATAGACAAATAAGCTATACAACTTTCTAGAAGACACCTTTGCCTATTTCAGCCTAGATTAATCCATATTTTCCCCTAAAGCTAGAACTCAAAATTTTCCCCTATGATAACTTGAAGATGTAATGTACAAAACTGGGAAAATCATGAGCAAACGAAATATATTTTATTTAACCTCAAAATATAGGAGTTTTACAAAGCTTTAATGGAATTTCAAGCCACCATACATCCTTCATTTCATAAACCAAAATACAAAATAACCAAAATATACATGAGCGAATAAGAACTTGAAATGTTGCTAAAGCCTTGGGTTTTACATAAACTACTTCAAAATACAAAAAGATGCAAATTTGGAGTGATGTCATACTTCTCGGTTGATGGGATGGAAAGGGGGTAAGCTTAAAGCTCATGGGTAATAATTTATAATGGAAAAATAAGCAAAACCTTTGAAATGTTCATTTATTAATACAAAGTCCTAAGTAACTTCATAAAACATATCGTTCTCAAATTCATAACCAAAATTCACAAACTACAAATCATGTATGCATCAAACTTGTTAACATATCATAAGCACATTAGCACATCAGAATAGTTTGGGTAGATTCAAAAACATGATGAACTACACATTTCCACGTAATGATCCTATGTAGTTGTAAACTTGACATACTATTGCAATCCCACATAGTGATTTTGCGTAGACGTGAACTTGAGCGAGTCCATGAAGGATTTCTATGCCACTAGTGGGCAAGCGAGAGAAGCCTTTAACTTGGTGAAAGTGCACGTGACATACTTGAAAGGACTACACCAAACCCACATAACATATAATTCATGAATTGAAAATGCTTTGCTCAGAAGTCACATTTTGATAACTTATTTTTCATGAACATGAGATATTTCGAAACCCATTTCCAAAAACATGATTTCATAAACATATTATTTTTAAAAATAATCATTTTCAATGTCGGATCCCATTTTCGGAACTCAAACATTTGGAGACATTTGACGGAAAACAGTGCTTGACCTCAACAATACTAAACCTATTTGGGGGCACATTTGAATAAGACTTATTATGGGTATCAGATTTAGGTGTTCTTTGGGTAGCTTAAAACAGGACTTCAAGATTTATCACTTTCATGAAGACCTTGAAGATAGAATCTATTGTCTGAAGAGTCAAAATGGACCAGACTATGTTATTAGATGAATAGTAAATAGAGAAAGAAGTCTCGCTCATAAAAGCAAAAAGTAGATGAAACAAAAGGCAGACGAAGCGAAGAGGGCAGATGAAACAAAAGAACAGACGAAGCGAAGAGTCTTCAGATGAAGCAGGGTCAACATAAGATGAAGCAAGGTCTTAAGACGATGCGGGGTCAACTTAAGATGAAGCAAGGTCTTAAGATGATGCGGGGTCAACTTAAGATGAAATGCCTTTACAGACGATACAACTCTATGGACGATATGATGTCATCACAAATGATATGATGTCATCACATATCATACGTCTTTATACATGATACATCTTTACAGACGATGCATCTTTTAAGATGAATGATGTCATCATAGATGATACGTCTTTATAAACGATGCATCTCTTAAGATGAATGATGTCATCATAGACGATGTGATGTCATCACATGCGATATGCCTTTAGAGATGATACATCTTTACGAACGATGCATCTCTTAAGACGAATGACATCATCATAGATGATACGTCTTTACAGAAAATGCATCTCTTAATATGAATGATGTCGTCATAGACAATGTGATGTCATCACATGTGATATGTCTTTAGAGGTGATACATCTTTACAGACGATGCATCTTTTAAGACAAATGACATCATCACAGACAGTGTGACGTCATCACGGATGATACGTCTTTACAGACGATACATCTTTACCCTTATAAAGACCATAACTTTCGACTTCGAAGTCCAAAGTTTCTATACCATTTGTCGATGGAAATTTGGGCAATTAAACTACAACTTTTCAGAGGACAACTTTAACTAACTTAGCCTCAATTAGTATAGTTTCCCCTAAGTCCAAAGTTTCTATACCATTTGTCGATGGAAATTTGGGCAATTAAACTACAACTTTTCAGAGGACAACTTTAACTAACTTAGCCTCAATTAGTATAGTTTCCCCTGGAAGTCAACACATAACTTCTACACCTATGAAAGACTTAGATCATGAACTGAACATCTACCAACGCAACATGCACATTCACTTGGGGACTTTCCATCTTTTTCTTTAACTCATTTGCCCAAACAACAGTAACTAATACGTCACTTAATTACATCAATACACTTTGAACAAGGGCCTAACTACAAAATACAACATATACAAGATGCTCGATGTTTACATGCTTAAGAAGCTATCCCAAAAGTGAACAAACTAACTTAGT
>JANSVA010431460.1:0-19031 GCA_025504915.1 Erythroxylum reticulatum | reverse complement strand
CCTTTTTTAGCCGATCATCTTCTTTTCTTACTTATTTCCTCACTTTTTTTATTACAAATCTTTTCCTTATAGATCACTGTCCCCATCACACACTCACTTTGCATCAATTGATCATCTCTAACTTCTCCTTCTTCTTGTTAGCCTTAATTAACCAATTGCATTTTCCTCAATTATCTTAACTCATTTCCATCTTTAATATCTTCCCAGTGTATCCTTAACATCCTTAATCAACATCGCCAATTAACATTCATAACATAATCTAGGGCACTTTGATTAGTATAACTAACTAACATCTAAACTAACCCATTTACCAACTACTCTCTATAAATCATTCATTGAGTTGGGTTGTTAGTAATTTGATAACTGGGAAGGTTAATGCTCCTCTTTTCAAAGCCGCATTCATATCACAGTATATACTATATGGAAAGAAAGGATTTGCCCCTAAGCTACACGTACGAACAATTCAATGGATTTAAATATAGATAGTAAATCGTAAAAACTGATAGATATAGATATGGATATAGATATAGGTTGAGCCATAAAAAATAGATATGAATATGGATAGAGTAATACTCGAACCGAACCCTACCTATTGTCATCTCTAGTCTTGGGAGAAAAAGATCATATTCTATTTAATAAGTAAGTTTAAATATGTTGAAATTTTAAACAAATATGAATTGAATCTACATTAAATTTAGTGTCTAAAGTTGTTTTTCTTCCGTCGATTTTCATCTTATAACGAATGACAAGTTTATAAGCGCGGAGCATAGGGTCCTGGCGAACCCGAAGGACCAAGAGTCTCAATTGCGGGATTTTTTGCCACAGGTTTTGTGCCCAACTCAAGACTCTATGGACCCATCAAAGAGTTGTTATCAGGAGAAAATCCTCCCAAGTACAGGGAAACCACTGTTCCAGAATTTGCAAATCACTTTGCCGCAAAAGGCCTTGATGGGGTTTCAGCTTTGGTGCATTTCAAGCTTTGAGTTGTTAGCTAATGCTTGATAATTGATGATGTGATAAAAGGGCACATTTGGATGTGTTTGATTTGCACGCTAAGGAAAATTGATTTTATACTAAGACCTAAATAATCATATATTTCTAGTTACTTGTTGAAATTTTATTAATCTTAAACCAAATAAACTCCTCTGGCTTTTATAGGGTTATCATCAAAATAAATTATATTAAACACTTAAATTATTTTGTACAAAAAAAGGTTGTGTAAGACTCAAAATTAGGTGAACTTGTATGCAAGGATATGGACTATACTTTTGGTTTGGGCCAAAAGTCGCTTTTGTCCCCGTAATTCGTAGGCCATGAATCACTAACTTAAGCCTTCATCTACTGTGTTGTAACCAACGAACTAAAAATTGGATCCGACTCGCTCATGGGTTCAGTCGGGATAATTGGTAGCCGGTTTTGAGTCTGCCACCATTACCATCCAAATCAATAGCTTCCTTTGAAAGCTGAAAGGTAAGTTATAGAGAAAAAGGCTAAAAAGAGACGATGACTAGTAAAATGAGTTGGGTTTTAAAGACATGTAAATAAAGAAGAAATCTTCATCTAATTCACTTAATCATAAACTAAGATCAAGACAACAGAGAGAGAAAATATGGAATGGTTCAATTTTGAATGCAAAGTTTTCTTTCTGCGTATACAAGCAAATACTTTAAACCAAAAAAAAAAGATAATTAATTTATATTATAATCAATTTTTACACTTGTTATTAATTAATTATATATTGATAAATGTTGATATTTTATTTGAATAAAATATTTCTTTTATAATATTTTGTATGTTTATAATTTTTATTCCATGTTTATTATATATCAAATTAATAATAATTAATTTTAAACTTCTTAACCACTTCATATTTAACTTTGCTCCTTATTTATATTAAAGTAGAAAAATGGTCTTATTTATTTATTTATTTTGTTCTTTATTTATGTTTTCAATTTTCATGTTTATGTTAAAGTAGAAAATTGGTCTTTTTATTTATATTTTTTGTTCTTTATTTATGTTTTCAATTTTAATAAAAAACTATTTGTTTGAGTTTTTAGTATATGCTTTTTGGGAAAAATTTTTATTTATTTTTTCTTTCAGTTTTTTAAATTTACTAAAATCATAAAAAGTAATTTTCTATTTTTTAATAATCTGATTTACTATAAACTAAATGCATACTATTTAATTATTTAACATATTAATTATTAATAAAAATTATAAATAATTTAATATTATATTCATTTAATTAAAACTATAAATAATATAATTTTATTAAATAATTTATTCAATTTTAGTAATTAAATTAATTTATTTAATAATTATTCAAAATACAATTATATTTAAAAATATTCAAAATATCTAAATTTCAAAAAATGGAGTTAATAATTAAAATATATTTAAAATAATATTAATTTGTAAATTATTTATTTTAATGTAATAAAATAATTTTTATTGAAAATTATTAATAAATAATATATAAGAAATTAAAATAAATTTAATTAATTAAAGATAATTTATCTTTAAGTTTTATTCAACATGTAATTATCATCAAGAATAAAAATATAATTAAGTTGACATTAATATTAAATAATCTTATTTTTATATGAAAAATAGAATTAAAATTTATAACAAAAAAAATCGCCCATTGCGGGACATCCATGTGACTCCATCCTTGAATGTGGTAAATACTTTATTGTACATACATATATGCAAAAGTTCTGACGACATGATTAAGAAAGAAAAACGATTCTGACCAAAGGTGAAATAGAAGTTGTCGAGAGGGGCGTTTAGAGTTTCAACAAAATAAAAAGCTCAGCCATCACGTATAATGAACAACTCAAAACGATCGAAAACAGTACGGCACGATCAACAATCTCTCGATCAAGAAGGTCACTCCACCAAATGAGTGCGCATACGGGAGTGGCATGACGACCCACCACCTCCTCGACCTCCCGTGTTCTATAGTGTTGTAGTCTCCGGGGAACCCAATGCAGTGGAAGACGACGACATGTTATAGCCAGAAGAAACTCCAATCGACGACGAAGAAGGAGACCTCACCATTGTCAACGGGGAATTTGGTACCACCCTTGAGTTATCAAAATCCTTCCGAGAGCGTTTAGACATTAAATGGGAGCGTGCGGTTATGGTGAAACTCCTGGGGTAGAGAATGGGCTACAAAATGCTCTGTAGCCGATTAAGGGGTACTTTGGAAATTGACAAGTCCGATGAAGATGTTGGACTTTGATTGCGATTTTTTCCTCATCAAATTTCAGGAAAAGGAGGATTTCTTGCGAGCCTTAACGAAGGGACCATGGATTATTCTAGGACATGCCCTTTCAGTGCAGAGATGGCAGCGTCACTTTCGACCTTCCTATGGCATGGCATCTCGAGCTGTTGTGTGGGTTCACTTTTCGGAAATCCTATTCTCTAGATATCATCTGATGATCTTGATTGCCTTAGGTAACTTGATGGGACAAACAGTAAAGATTGATGAGGCTACTCAACTCTCTCAACGGGGTAAGTTTGCCCGAGTGGCGGTGGATGTTGATCTTAGCCAACTCAGGTCCTAAGTTGAAATGGATGGGGAAGAAATTAAGGTTGCATATGAGGGACTCCCCCAGATTTGCTTCTCATGCGGAGTAGTGGAGGATAGCTTGGTTTCTTGCCCCACCAAGCAGCCTCAGGCCCCTGCAGTACAAGCTGAGGGTGATGATCCCCACCAACATGAAGCGACACAGGAACACCAGGAGACAACGAGGACGGAAGCTTATGGCCCATGGATTCAAGTTCCCTATTTCACCAGACGTCAACCAACCAAAGAGAAACTTCAGGAGAGGCGACCGAGCCAGGCGCAGCATCAGATACTCAGTCATGGCTCCCGCTTCTCGGTATTAGGCACCTGAGAGTCAGGCACCGGAGACCGATCGGAGAGACAGTCAGCTTTTGGGTGGCCATCCTCCCCAGCCAATGTCACTGGACTTGGGGACGATGATAGCAAATGCGGGCCGAGTGGTTCGTGAACCAAGCAAAGCTGGGAAGAGCCCACGAAGAACCACTGAATCTGTGGACAAAGGCAAAGGACCATTGACAGTCCACTCCCGAACCACTGAATGCCAGCCCGAGCACTAGAGCCCCTCCAACCCTTGTGGCCTGTGCTCCAGTTGAGCCCGAATCGGCTTCTATCCACCCAATCCAGCGTCCTAGCGTTGAGCCTCACTCTAAAATTACACTCTCCTCACATAAGGAAGTGATGGTTACAGATGCTTCCCTTGATATCCATAACACAATAGGAATGGAGTGTCGAACCTATGGATGCGATGAAGGAGGTGATAGGTACTCTCGTCCCCTACCTCACCCATGGGCATGACCCAACACCCCCGAAACCTTTAGACTCGACAAACACTAGGGAGCTTGAATCCACTACCGAAGCCTGCCCAGAATCTCGGATAGATGTGGTGCCTTCACCACCGCAATTGCTACCCTCGGATGCTCAGACTGATGGGGGATTAGATCTGGAAGTTTAAAGAGGTACTCTTTTTGTTTTTGTTGCTCTTATATCGATATTGGTTTGAAATTGCAGGGGGATAGGAATAAGAATTTTCGGCCTATCATACTCAATGTATTGCAGAAATATAAACCGTGTGTACTGGTCTTGCTTGAAATAAGAATTAGTAGGCAAAAAGTTGATAGGATCATGCATGGATTAAGATTCCCTTTCTTTTTTTGTATGGAAGCAGCTGGGTTTTCGAGGGGCATTTTGATCCTTTGGACACAGGACAAAGAGGTGACGATGTTAATAGCCCATCGACAATTGGTGCACGATAAGGTTCAGGTGCTGAATACTTTATTTTATTTTACAACTGTGTATGCTTCTCCACAATATCATCTCTAATGGTATCTGTGGTCTCTCTTAAAGAGAATAGCTCGAGGGATGAAAGTTACTTGGGTTTTGGGGGGTGACATTAATGCTCAATTAGATGCAAGCAAGAAACGAGGGGGTTTAAGCTCAGTTCTAGTGATCAGTAAGGGATTCAGTGACTATGTGCACACAAGTGGTTTACATGATTTGGGTTTTAGCAGCTCAAGATTTACTTGGAGAAGGGGAAATTTGATGTCTAGGCTTGACAGATTTCTATGCAATAATGAGTGGTATGAAAATTGCCCACCCACCACCATCGCCCATCTTCTTTATATAACGTCTGATCATAAACCTATTCTTGCTCAATTCCATGAGACCAAGATAGGAGTACCCAGGCCCCGCCAGTTTAATTTCCAATCGACATGGTTAGCCAATGAAGTTTTTTCTGCTATGGTAAAGGACAATTGGTTCCCGAGCTTAGTGGATTGGACTGATTCCTTAGAGGTTTTTGCATCCAAATTGACATAATGGAACCGAGAAGTCTTTGGTAATATTTTCCACTGAAAGCAGTAACTCTTAGCCAGATTGGATGTTATCTAAAATATGCAGGGGAATTAAGACTCGGACTCTTTAGTAGACTTAGAGGAAAGACTACAGCAGGAATTCTAGCAGATTTTGTGCGAGGAAAAGCTACATTGGCATCAGCAATCTCGTTGCCAATGGCTCTCTTATGGAGATCGAAACACCATATTTTATCATAATGTAACCGTAGTCAAGAGGAGAAAATTGAGAGTGGCGTTCCTAAAAAACGATCCAGGTGAAGTGGTGGCCTCTGCTGAGGCTTTAATGCAGTTAACCAGAGAGTATTTTGTCAATTTATACACAGAGGAGGGGGTTATGAGTAGGAGCCTTCTGATTCAGGGCAAGTTTCCTGCGTTACCTGAAGATACTCTTCACCGGTTGCTTAGTCCAATCCTTGTGGAGGAAGTAAAGGTAGCTTTGTTTGACATGCACCCAAATAAAGCTCCAGGCATTGATGGATTTCCTGCGGTCTTTTTCCAGCAACAGTGGACTACAGTGGGGCCAGCCGTGAAAGACTTTGTCCAACGAATTTTTCGACATGAGCTTTGGGATCCAAAACTAAATCAAACCATACTAGTTTTAATCCCTAAAGTTCCCTTCCGTTCTCACTTAAGGTGGTTCAGGCCGGTCAGTCTTTGCTCAGTCATGTACAAACTCATTACAAAGATTGTGGTGAATCGGATGAAGCCTCTAATGAACGAGCTAATGGCTCCTACACAGTGTAGCTTTGTACCGGGCAAATGGATCACGGATAATATCATTATAACGCAGAAGGTGATTCATTCAATGTGAAAAAAACGTGGGCGGAAGGGATTTCTGGCTATTAAGGTTGACTTGGAGAAGACGTATGACAGGCTCAGATGGGACTTTATACAGGATACACTTATGGACATTGGCTTTCTAGATGACTTAATCCAACTCATTATGCAATGTGTTACATTAGTTTCGATGAGAGTGAATTGGAATGGAGCACTGTCGGATTTGTTTACTCCTTCTAGGGGCACGGCAAGGGGACCCCCTTTCCCCATACCTCTTTATGTTATGCATGGAGCGACTTGGCCAGTTCATTCATCATGAGATCGAGCAAGGGCATTGGAGACCAATTCGGTTGAATAGGGGGACCTTTGATCTCCTACTTGTTTTTTGCTGATGATCTTATACTCTTCTTGGAAGCGTTGGAGGACCAAGTTAGTGTCATTATGGATAGTCTGGCGAGATTTTGCACTGCATCAGGACAAAAAGTAAGTGTGGATAAAACTCACTGTTACTTCTCTAGAAATGTTACAAGAGAGCGAGCTTAGGCACTCAGTCAACGGTTGGGATTCCCATAGACTACTAATCTCACTAAATACCTTAGTGTTCCCCTACTTCATGAACGGAATACCAGGCGCACATATTCATACCTGGTGGATAATTTTCAGCAAAAACTAGCTGGGTGGAGGGCCCAACACCTATCCCTGGTAGGTCGTACCACTTTAATCCAATCAATCCATGCAGTCCTTCTTGTTTACACCATGCAGAAAGTTAGACTGCCATGAACACTCTGCGATGATCATGAGAAGATTATCTGGAACTTCTTATAGGGATCAACCACCAGCCAATGCAAGGTACATTTGGTCCAATGGAACCATATTTGTAAGCCAAAAAGTTTGGGTGGTCTAGGTTTGAGGAGGCTCCAATCTTATAATGATGCTTTGTTGACAAAACTAGGGCAGAGATTGCTGACAAATGAGTCAGCATTCTGGGTCCAGGTTCTCAAATCCAAATACCACTTTAATAGTGACACACTTCCACTATGGATCAATTCCAAAGGCAGCTCTGCCACCTAGCAAGGGATAGCAGCCTCGTGGTACATGTGACGAATGGTATCAAGTGGGTGGTTCAGGATGGTCTCACAGTACGCTTCTAGTTGAATGACTGGGTCGGGGAATAGGGCCCTTTACTCCAACATGTAATTGGGGAGATACCAGATACGATCATTCCACTCCAAGTCCATAGCTTCGTTAATAAGTGTGGCAACTGGAATTGGGGACGTTTCCAGCAATGGCTCCCATCCTCGGTGTGTAAGACTATTACGGGTATTCTTCCCCCTAGGCCATAATATGGGCAGGATCGGGTGAGCTGGAAAGCATCGCAAGAAGGCGCTTTTACCACTGCATTAGCGTATGAGATGATTGAAGGCTTGGGAAGTTGTCCTCATGACAGTATTTGGGATTTTATTTAGAAATGGCCCCGTCCACAACAGGTCCGCTCCTTTCTATGGTTGTTTGGTCGAGATCGCCTTCTTACTAATCAGAGCACTGAGTGCAGTGGCATATCTCCTCTGATGGGGCATGCAGTAGTTGTGGTTTGGAGGAATCCACTATCCATGTGGTTAGAGATTGTGTTCGAGTGCGGAATATTTGGGTCGGTTTTCCCCTGGGCGCTTTACGAGGGGCTTTCTTTCAATTGGATCGAAATGCTTGGGTGCTATGGAACCTGCAGTGTCATCACCGAATAGCAGGGTTTGAGTGGTCTTTGATTTTTGGAATTACATGTTGGATGGTGTGGATGTGGCGCAACAAAGGCTTATTCGAGGCGGGCTTTGTTTGGCTAAGCAATGGGCTCCATATCATCAGAGATTATGTGGCACTAATAATCTATGCTAGGGCAGTGCATAGTTGTGCTTTGAACCAACCAAAGTTTCAGTCCCCAGGTTAAGCGGGCTGGTCCTTCCCACGTGCAGGATGGATTAAACTTAACACAGTTGGCTCTTCTAAAAACTCAGGGCACCGAGCTACTGTCGTAGGCATCCTTCATAATGATATTGGGGCTTAGGTAGGGGGCTTTGTCCACAGCATCAGATCTTATTCTCCCCTTACTGTAGACCTGTAGGGAGTTTACTCGGGGCTCCTTATGGCCTGAGATTTGGGTTATCGCTGAGTAGAATTAAACTCGGATTCACTAGTTGTTATCAATATCCTTTCCAATTCATTTAGGGGACAATGGATACCTTGCTCTTTGGTTCAGGCTATCAAGCTACTGTTGTCTCGCGATTATAAAGTAATTCTATATCATACCCCCTGCACGGGGAATCAATGTGCCGACTGGTTGTCGAAATCAATCAGTATTCCACATATTGGAGTTTTACACCTTCCGAAAGCCCCGCACGGGTGCCTTGCTTTACTCATTCAGGACATCACCGATGTTTCTGCCCCACAACATAACGAGTAGCGTTGTAACTGTTTCTTTTCCGCTTGTATTTAAAAAAATGATTCTGAGCTTGTAATGATGGCCCGATTAATGAGGAAAGCTCTCCAATATTTCTTGCACCAAGCAATTCATGAGTTTGAAATCTTCAAATTTTCATATAAAAGAGTTCTCTACCAATTTCTTTTTGTTAAGTCAGTTTAATTGATTTAAAGCTGTTTAACTTGTTAAATAGCTTGCTTGGTACATATGTTATTTATTAAGTATGAAAATATATTGTAAATGGATATAAATTATAATATAAATTAAACTTAATTAATTTAGCTTTAATTCTTATTAATTAAATAATATATTTATATTAGTGTCAAATAATAAATCATAACAATCCAAATTGTAAAAATAACAAAATAGTTTTTATTGACTTTTATGTGCTTCATTTTTTGTACTTTCAATCATTTTATTATGTAATATTTCAATTAGATATAAAATGTGAACTTAGTGTTCACTTAACTCTAATGTTATTAATTTTCTAATAACTATTTTTTTCTTTTAATCACATTTGAAACTACTTTTAAAATGTCTAGTTGACAAATTTTTTTTTGAAACAATATTAATGAAGAATAATAAATTATTTTTAGATGACGAATAATTGCTTCATCATTAACTATGTTCTTATTGTTCGTGCCATTATTAATAATAGTAACTGAGTTATACATAGTTAGGAGATGTCTTAGTAATATTAAAATATAAAAATTCAAACATGAAATACTTTAGAGTTATCAATTTAAGTAATCACTTATTTAATTATAGAGAAATTTCATAAATACATAAGAAATAGTTTATATAAAACTCTTAAAGCAAGTCAAATCAATGAGCTTATTTTTTAATAGACATCTATATATTTTTAAAGTATTTTTATATTTTAATATAAGAAATTAAATACTTTTTTAAATAAAAATACAATATATGTTAGTTTGTTTGCTCTATTAGAATAATAATTAAGAACAACTTCTAAAATAAGATATACAATTCAATAAGAATTTTATAATTATGATTTTAGAATAATATTATTTATAAAGTATAATTATTTCAAGACTTCATCTTGGGTTAATTAGATAAACATGTACGATATAAAGCAATGCCTTGGTTAAATATGTGACAAACATACAAGTAATCAATTGAATGTAAAGCATGAATCAACAGTTAATGAGGTATTGTTTTCCTTGAGGATTTATTTAGAATACATTAGAAGGATGACAGCTGCGATTTCAACAAGAGCGTGAGAGTTTGGTAGGTTTGAGAGCATTTCTTTCCTTTAGCTACTCATTCTTCTGCTTCTGTTTGATATGCGACTAAAAAGGTCCACCTTCGTGAGGGAGATGAAGATCCCCTTCCCCCTGAACTTGTCACACAGCACAATTCGATCAGTTACAGTGAGATAGTTACGGGACCTATTGAGTCAAGCAGATCAGCTCATACCATGAAATGGACTGAAGAGGACCCCACTGAAATCACTGAGGGCGACATCACTGTTGTTCAAGGGAAATTTGGCATGGGGCTAGAACTATCCAACATATTTCTAGGACAATTAGACAGAATCTGGGAACAAACAGTTGTCATTAAGCTCCTAAGTCGCTCCCTAAGCTTTCACATGCTAAAAACCCAACTACTCTCTCTATGGAAACCAAAGGGACTAGTCAAAATTGTGGACATTGAAAACGACTTTTACCTAGTCAACTTCAAAGAGGCAGAAGACTACGTGAAGACCCTCAGCTAAGGACCTTGGATCATCACGAGAAATGCACTCTAAGTTCAGCCGTGGTTCCCTGAATTCAGGCTAGATTCTGGGAAAGTAATGCATGTTGTGGCCTGGGTAAGGTTCCCTGACCTATCGGTAGCATGGTATCACCCTTCAATCCTTACCACATTGGGGAATCTTGTGGGACGCATAGTAAAGATCGACAATCACACGTAACTCACCCAAAGGGGAAAATTTGCTCGGGTTGCTGTCAATATCGATCTCAATGAACCGCTCTGCTCCTTCGTTGAACTGGATGGTGAGCTCATCAAGGTAGCATACAAGGGGCTTCCTCAGATCTGCTTTACCTGTGGGCGGGTTGGGCACGGAACATCCAATTGTCCCGTGAAACCCGCAGCTACATCAGGTACTGAACAACCCGTCGTCAACTCAGTGGTTCCCCTACAACCCGACACCAACCCCGTGACGTCTTCGGGGCGCCTCCAATAGGATGAATACGGCCCCTGGATATAGATGGTCCGTCGCCCTCACCACGCCCCAGCTCCTCAAAGGAACCACTGCCTCTCCACCAACAACAGCTCTCCTAGCGTGGGAACCAGAGGATCGCACTTCATGGCCTTGTCAGAAAACGAGCCGTTAGAGCACAGTCCAGATGTCCCTTCAACAGCTGTGGTGTCCCACGCTCCCTCAATGTTCCATTCGACGCAACAACCTCTTGCAGGCCCCAAATCCCTAACTCCTTCCACGAGTAAAGAAATTCGACTGAAACGACTGTCGTCTCAAGGAAGACGCATAGCCTCTCCTAGCTCCTCCAAGACGACACCGCATGAGCCCCTTCAAATCCAGACGATGCCGCCACAGTCCACCCAGGCCCAAGATGCGGGCTCAGCTGGGCAGATCCCCATTGTGGGCTCCCTCCTCCCATCACAGCCCAAAGCCCCATCCATGCCAGCACCAGCTACTTCCCAAAGCTCATTCATGGCCCATATGACCCTATCTATTCCCTCCCATGAGGATATTAGTATCCAAGATCCTTCGGTTCAATTACCCCCACCTGTGGATTTGGGCTGTAAGGAAATGGAGGTGGTTGAACCCACTTCCCATGCTTTGACTGCATTAAGTCAAATACAACACATACCCCCACCAAGACCTCTAGATCCTGTCTCTTTCGCCACTTCAGACTCAGCTCTAATTGTAGAGTTAGATACTCCAATGATGCCACCAGGCCTTACAACAGCCTAGGCTTAGAGGCCGGAAGAGAGCGCAGTTCTCTCACGGGCTGATTAACCCCTCCTTTTCGTTTTCGATGTCTATATTATTCTGGAAGTGTCAAGGGGATGGAGGTCGATCCTTCAAGCCCATAATCAAAAACTACATCCAGACCTATAACCCGCGCCTTATTGTCCTCGTGGAGCCTCATATATGTGGGGAACGAGCTATGAAGGTTATTAGAACTTTAGGCTTTACTCACTCCTTTCGGGTGGAACCAGAGGAATTTTCGGGCGGCATCTAGCTTCTTTGGAGATAGGATATTACAGTTTGCATCCAGTTAGCTCACCGCTAATTCGTGCATGCTTTCATTGAATGGAATCGAGTGGCTTTTAATTTCACAGCCATTTACGCTAGCCCCAATTATTCTCTTCAAACCTATCTGTGGCAGTATCTTTAGCGTATCGCCAGAATCACAGACATCCCTTGGCTCTTGGGTGGCAACTTTAATGCCAAGTTGGAGAGCTCAGATAAATGTGGAGGTTCTCGAATCCATCCCGTCGTAAACCCCCATTTTTGTGATTGTTTGCAAAGATGCCAACTCCAGGATCTAGGTTCTTTGGATCTCGGTTCACCTGGAGGAGAGGATGCTCGCTAGATTAGACCAAGCCTTCTGTTCGAACGATTGACACTCCGTCTTCACACACACCACTGTTACTCACTTACCTTTCCTCAAATCGGACCATCGACTCCTCCTCGTGACTCTTAATCATCAAAGACCCCCTTCCAAAAACTAGATACTTCCAGTTTCAGTCGACTTGGTTAATGCATGCCTAGTTTCCTCATTTTGTAGCTAAGAACTGGTCCCCTACCGGTTCAGATTTCAGCTGCGAAATATAAATTTTTGTGAATTGGCTCCAACAGTGGAACTACTCCACTTTTGGTAATATCTTCCATAAGAAAAAGTGTCTCATAACCCGTCTTGTTGGAATTCAAAAACAACTAGAAACTTCCAATTCCATCTCTCTCGGCAATCTTGAATCCCACCTTCACATGGAATTGGAACAAGTCCTCCTTCAAGAGGAGATTTACTGGCATCAACGGTCCAGAAGTCAATGGATTAGTCAGGGTGACAGGAACACTCGATACTATCATTCCATAACCATGGCTAAGCAACGAAAGGCACGGATTACTTCCCTTCAAGATGCTAACAGGAATGTTCTGTCCAATCCTAGGACTATCCGTCGACACGCTCAATAGTTCCTTGCGACCTTGTACACGGCAGATAGCTCTTATCCTACTGATCAGTTGATTCGTGGACATTTTCCCCGACTCCCTTTTATTGCCCTTATTAATTTGACCCGACCCCTCGAGCTTAAGGAAATTAAGACGACTTTCTTCAGTATGGAGCCTAATATGACCACGGTTGTTGATGGCCTTCCCGCGCTATTCTATCAATCTCAATGGGATATTATAGGCCCTACTTTGACTATTTTCTTTCAACATATATTTTGTCATGAATCCCGGGAAGCAGAGTTAAACCGTACTATCATGGTTCTTATACCAAAGACCCTGTCCCCCACATCTATGAAGCAGTTCTGACCAATTGCGTTATGTTCTGTGATCTATAAAGCGATCACCAAAGTTATTGTCAATCGGATTAAACCCTTCCTCAACGATCTGGTAGCTCCTACCCATTGTAGCTTTGTCCCTGGGTGTTTGATCACGGACAATATCATTATAGTTCAAGAAGTTATCCACACTATGCGCAGGAAAACTGGGCAATCAGGCATTATGGCCATTAAGGTCAATCTAGAGAAAGCTTATGACAGGTTATCATGGGATTTCATCCAAGATACTTTATTCGACGTGGGCTTGCCTGCTTCTTTTATCAATCTCATCATGAAGTGCATTTCCACGATTTCCCTCCAAGTTTGGTGGAATGACGAGCTTAGTGAGACCTTCCGCCCTTCATGAGGAATTCGTCAGGGTAACCCCCTCTCGCCCTACCTATTCGTCCTCTGTATGGAACGATTAGGGCAAACTATTACGCACGCAGTTACTCAAGGCTGATAGCAGCCTATAAAATTGAGCAAATCTGAGTCGGCTCTCTCTCACTTATTCTTCACTAACGATCTCATCCTTTTTTCTACAGCCACTATGGACCAAGTGGAGGTGATTCGTCGTACTTTAGATTCCTTCTGTGCAGCTTCTGGGCAGTGTATCAATCAGGATAAATCCAGTTGCTATTTCTCTAAGAATATTTCTACACCGACGTCCCGTGGCTTAAGCAATGCGCTGGGGTTTTCTTAGATCAATGAACTTGGTTGATATCTCAGGGTCCCACTCCTGCACGAACGGGTGACCAAGAAAACTTATCAATACATTTTGGACAAGGTCTATCAATGGTTATCAAGCTAGTCTACCAATCTTCTGTCTTTTGCTGGTCGGCTTACCTTAGCCCAATCCGTTATAGCAGCCATTTCTAGTTATACGATACAAACGGTCCGACTGCCTCGCCATCTATGCGATGAAATGGAGAAGATCACGAGCCAATTTTTGTGGGGCTCTACCAATGGGGTCAGGAAAGTTCCTTTAGTCAACTGGGAGGACATTTGTAAACCTAAAGCGATGGGAGGGCTGGGCATCCGGAGAATTAGGGAAACCAACGACACCTTTTTAGCCAAATTAGGATAGACCTGATCGACAAGCCTACTTCTCTCTGGGTCAAAGTTCTCTTAGCGAAGTACAACTTTGATGTTAACCATCTCCCCAACACCATCGACACCACTGGTGGTTCTATAGTTTGGAAGAATATTAAGTCTACCTAGCATATCGTGATTCAAGGTATGAAATGGGTGCTCGACAATGGTGTCCGTATTAGATTTTGGTTGGACCCTTGGGTTGCAGGAGTAGGACCTCTCATTCACTAGGCTACCACCTCTCCTTCTGCTCTTGATAGTAACCTAAGTGTCCATCAATTTGTGGACTCTGACAGTACTTGGAATTGGGATGCCTTGCAAGGCTCCCTCCCGATGGACAAATGCTGTTTGATAGCTGGAACATTCCCCCTGAGGCCTTTCCTAAAACGGGATAAGCTATCCTGGGGTATGTCCGACATCGGTCATTTTACTTTGGCTTCTACCTATTCCATACTTAGGGATCAGGAGGACACCGGGGTTACTGGATTTTGGAAGGTCATTTGGCATTGGCCTGACCTACAACGAATTCAGTCCTTCCTCTGGCTCCTCACACAGGATAGGTTACTGACTAAACAACATAAGGATTGCAAACATCTCACGATGAAGGGGTCTTGTTACCACTGCGGCTTCGAAGAATCCTCTCTTCATACGATTTGAGACTGCGTGAGAGCCCGACAAGTGTGAAACGCATTTTCGCCGAATATTGTTAATTCTGATTTTTTACTTTACCACTCCACCGATGGCTCTATACTAATCTCCACGGCCACAGACGAGTGTTCAAACAGGAGTAGTTGACTGTTTTTGGCACGACTTGTTGGTTCTTATGGGCTTGGCGTAATGGGTCCCTTTTTTATATTCATTTTATTTGGTCGTCCTCACCTATCTCTATTATTTTGTCTTATGTAGATCAGATCCACAAGTTCACCACTTAGTAAAGCAGCTTTATAACCGAATATCCCTAATGCTACGAGCAACTCATAGGATGGTTCAAACCTCCTCTCGAGTGGGTCAAGTTAAACACAGATGGAGCTTGTACCTATTCCTCTTCCTCAGCTTCAGCTGGCGGAATCCTCAGAGACAGTTCCGACAATTGGCTTGGCGGGTTTATCCAAAATCTAGGCTGGTGCTTTTCGGTATCTGCGGAACTTTGGGGAGTGTTTATATGGCTCATGCTCGCGTGGACTCTAGGGTATCGTCAAATTGAATTGAAAGTCGACTCAGCTGTGGCCATCCAACTCCTCTCTTCCTCTGCCAGCCAATCCTCGATCCATAACTCCATTGTTTAAGCGATTCATGAACTGTTCAGGCGGAACTGGACGGTGGTCCATCGTCACATTTACCATGAAAGGAACCACTGTGCGAATTGGCTAGCGAGCTATGCTGAGTATTTTGTGATCGACACTACTTATTTTGATCTTCCACCCATTGGGTGTCATATACTCCTCCGAGAGGATATGTCAGGAGTTTGTTTCCCGAGAAACGTCGTGTAATCGGTTTCTTTGTTCCTCTTATATAAAAAAAAGAATGTGATGCAAATAGTTTATTTTATATGCAGTTTAAGAGTTGGAGGTGGATTAGCTGGAAAGCATCATTTGACTGGTGGTACGCGTGAAATTAAATTTAGTGCATGAGCAAGCAAAGCCAAGTTGGGACTTAAGGAAGTGCAAGCGCAGGAAATATAGTCCTATGAAGATGCCGCATCTCAAGGGTCTCGACCCAATTATGACATTTATAAATTTGTGGGCATATGCGTACCATTGTAGATAATAAATCTCATCTTCGGTATGACTATGAATTATAGAACTCTATCCTTTACTTCTCTTACCGAAATTCATTGGTCTGTATAACGTTTGATAACTTAAAACCAACAATAGTTTGACAATAATATGGTCGTATGCACAAGGATTTGAAAACACCTCTTTAGCCGGCTTGTGACACACTTGCTTACGGCACCTTGGCTAATTTGTGGAATAATTTATTGTAGTGATACTGATCGCTTTTCGCTTGATCGCAACTTGGTCTTCTTCTTCTTTAGCAAAATCCAAAACTCGTTCCAAAGAAACCCAAGACATGGCCGAAACACCAGATCTCCAAGTTAAATTGGATTATGACAGAATGAAAGAAGTGAAGGCTTTTGATGACACAAAAACTGGAGTCCAGGGACTAGTAGATGCTGGTGCAGTAAATGTCCCCAGAATCTTCATTCGACCGCCTGAGGAAATTGCTGAAGATCAAACGAAATACTCCAAACAGACAAAAATGCAGGTTCCTAACATCGATTTGAGAGATACCCAGGGAGCTTGTAGGCGAAAGGAGGTTGTAGAAGAAGTGAAGCTTGCAGCAGAAAAGTGGGGCTTTTTCCAAGTGGTTAATCATGGTATTCCCCAAAGTGTTCTTGACCAAATGGTTGATGGGGTACGATCGTTTAACCAACAGGATGTTGAGGTCAAAAAGACGTTCTACACCCGAGATCTGAATAGCAAAGTGTCATTCAACTCCAACTATGACTTGTACAAATCGAGATATGCGAACTGGAGGGACTCACTGTTCTTTCCCAATCTAGGATTAAACAATCTTGATCCTGAGGAATTTCCCGCCACGTGCAGGTAGGTGTTGCTAAAACTCATACTGCTTCTTTATCCGATCACCAGTCAAGTTGATTCGGCTGAGTCAAAGATAATATGCATATGGATTCTTATGTTTATTCCTCTGCTGATGTTCTGTGTCTTATGGGACTTGTAATCTTTTCTAGAGAGGTGACAATAGAGTACTTAAAACACATCAAGAACTTGGCAGACACTTTGTTTGAGATGTTGTCGGAGGCACTTGGCCTCTCAGCAAATCACTTGGGATCAATAGCCTGTACTGAAGAGTGCAGTCTAGTTTGCCATTACTATCCAGCATGCCCTGAGCCAGACCTGACTTTAGGGGCCAGCCAACATACAGATCCTGGACTCTTAACTCTTCTTGTTCAAAACCATCTCTCTGGTCTCCAGGTCCTCCATGAAGGTCAATGGGTTGATGTACCATGCATTCCAGGTTCCGTGGTAGTGAATGTTGGGGACCTTCTCCAGGTTTGTATTGGCTTCTCCATTTTACCGTCTTTCATTATATACCGAGTTTTAAGGTTCCGTTAAAATCTAAACTCTGCTGGTGTAGAAGATTTATCCAACCTTTGCCAAATCTTTTTCTTTTTTGCATATGGAAAGCAAAACTTCTAACATGCTCTTTTCTATCTTTTCGGTCTTATTGTCAGATTCTGTCAAATGATATGTTTAAGAGCGCAGAACACAGAGTAGTTTCCAATCTTGTTGGGCCTAGAATATCAGTAGTGTGCTTCTTTAGGGGATGCTCCTCCAAACCATTGACCTATCGCCCAATTCAAGAATTAACAACGGAGCACAACCCACCTCGTTACAAAGATTTTATCTCGACTGAATATTTCACCAGATACCGCTCAAAGCCACTCCGTGATATATCTATTCTCAAGTACTACAATATATGAACAAATAGTGAATGATCTTCGTATTCCAAAAGATTGAAAAGTTACATTATATTAGTTCGGAATGATTTATAACGGGATGGAATTTAATATAGTGATAAGTTGTCTGTATTGTTGTTGTTTTATTTACATGTATACGGTGTCGTTTCTTGTAAATACTTTGTGTTTTGATTTATTTGTACAGCTGTTAGTCATCTAGCGTTGTTTTATTGTTTTTGTATATAGAAAAATCTGACCATTGTAAATAAAGTGACTTACAGTTGAATAAAAAATATGGTCAGTTCTATTTACTCTGTTTTCTCTCGAAGCTTCGGTTTCATGGTATCAAAGCAAGTTTCGATACTATAGTCGACTGATTGAAGCAAAAGAGAGAGTAAGAGGTTGCTGGTCGATTATTCTCGTTAGAACGATTACATTTCTGCAGTGGAGGGAGTAGTTGATTTGGGGAAGTCGAGAGTTAGGGTTTCGATTTCACTATTTCTCTGAAACTAAGAGTTAGGGTTTCGGGTTTTTTTTTCTGGTTTCTCCTCGCGAATCTGAGTTTGATCGAAGGCCTTTGCAACGATGGAAGGTGTGTCACATGATTCTCCTACAGGATCGACGCTGGATCCTAGATTCCGAAGTATGCAAGAAGAAGGTCAGATTTATCTTCAAGGTTCAGACTATCCAGGTATGAGTTTAGTTACTGCCGTATTGAATGGGAATAATTTTTTAAGCTGGAGTAGATCTGTTAAAATTGCTCTAAGAGCTAAGATGAAGCTAGGGTTCATAGATGGAACATGCCAGAAACCTAGTCCAGGATCTGTTGACCATGAAAAATGGATTAGGACTTATTACATGGTTAGATCATGGATACTGAATTCAATGTCAAAAGATATAGTTGAAGCATTCATCTATACAAATTATGCCCATAAATTATGGTCAGATTTGATAGAGAGGTTTGGGGAGAGTAATGGACCATTATTATATCATTTATAGAGACAAATTAGTGCAGCTTCACAAGGTACTATGACTATTGCTAAGTATTTTACTAGTCTTAAGAAATTGTGGGATGAACTTTGGTGTCTCATGCCTGTCCCGCAATGTACTTGTGGGGCAGCAACACAGTGCATTTGTAGAGCACCTAAGGCTTTAGCTGATTTGACATCTATGAATCAGTTAATGCAATTTCTGATGGGTTTAAATGAGAGTTATGATCATGTTAGAAATCAGATTCTGGTTATGGAACCA